>VYZU01019433.1:0-30990 GCA_013401355.1 Ceyx cyanopectus | reverse complement strand
CCCGGGCCGGAGGCTGCGGGTGGAAGCCGGCGGGGGTGCTCGGGGCAGCCGGTGCCCACCCCGTGCGGAGCTGCCGGCCGGGGAGACGGAGCCGAGCGGTCCGGGCTTCGCCTCTGTGGTGCCCACCGTGAATATTCCATCCTCGGAGAGTGGCCGCCTTTAAACGAGCCGGCCCCCAACACCGTGACCTTGATAAAACAGCGTGTAGGGGCATCTGTGCCCGGCTGCAGGGGCCAGGGGATGCTCGGGGCTGTTGGTGTAGGGGCATCTGTGGCCGGCTGCAGGGGCCCGGGGATGCTCGGGGCTGTTGCTGTAGGACAGCGATGCCCGGCTGCAGGGTGCCGGGGATGCTCGGGGCTGTTGCTGTAGGGGCAGCGCTGCCCGGCTGCCCGCTGCCGTGTTTGAAGCCGCGCATCCCCGAGCCCGGTTCCGCAGTTGGTCTTTGGGAGATGCCCCGTGACCCGCTGCGTTCTTTGTGCTTCTCCGCGGAGATTCTTCTGATCCCTGCTGGCGTCTCCTGAAGGATCGCAGAGCAGCGTCACTCGAGCTCTGGATGTGAGCTGCAGAGCTGCCAGTTCCCAGCCGGCAATGGCACTTGGTTTCGGGGAGGTGTGTGTAGCTGGGGGTTTTTGTTTGGTCGGTTGGTTTAAATCAGGGCTTTAATTTACAGCATGTTCCCTTAGAACATCTCCAGAGCTCGGTTCAGCTGCTGTGGCTGGATGCTGAATAGGTGAGGATGAAACCTGGCACAGAGCCTGAGTGATCACACTGATAAGATGTATTCTAGAGCACAAGCATCAGAAATTGATCCTAAAATTAACTCCATAACAAGTTAGCAACACCTCATTCCCTGTAGGACTTAAACAGATGCTGAATTGTTTGTACCTGTGAGAGTTGAGAGTTTTGTTGTTGTTTGGGTGGTTTGTTTTATTTTATTTCTTAAAGATAAAGCTTGAAATGAGGCGTTGTGTGGCTCAGCTGATTGCAGAGTGCCTGGCTGTGCAAACACTGCTGCCAGCCTCGTCAGCAGATACTCCACAGGAGTTGTGGAGGCTTCAGTCTGCCTCAGTGCTACATCATGCACTGCTGTCTGAAACTGCATTCCCTTCCTGGAATAAAAGATCATTTCATGAGCTTTTGTCTTCTCTGAATTTTAGGGTTTGTTTGTGGGATTTTTTGTTTTGTTTAGGGGGGGGGGCTTGGGATTGTTGCTTCTTTTTTCTTATTTTATTTTAAATGTAATTGTTTCTTTCCCGTATTTAAGAATTGGTCTTCTAGATAACAGATGTCACCAACAGATTTTTTTATTCTTCTCTGGGGGTGAAAATGATGAATTTACTACAAAGGAATTGCAATCTCAAAATGTGCCACTCCCATTTTTGTGCTGGTCTGGCTGCTTTACTAGGGTAGTGCTGAGCAGAACAGATCAGTGAATGCTTTTGAGATGCAGGGTGGGCTTCTGCTCTCTCAGAGCTTTGAATACTCTACTGATATGCCAGTGCTGTAACTAGCCACCCATATTCCAAAAGAAAACATTTAACAAAGGAAATCTTGGAGGAATAATTTACATAGAGCTGGTCTGGAAAACTTGGTGCTTATGTGAATGAGTTTTCCAAATGAATTCTACTGCATGGAATAAAATCCTCATTACAGCTTCACATCTACAGCTTTTCCTCATCTTCCATGGGCAGTTTAGCTGTGTTTAGCTTTTGGAGGCCAGCATTAGGCAGTTTTTCCACAACTGCTGCTGCAATAAGCATTGGGTGTTCAGTGTCCAGTTGTGTCATGCTCTAGGGAGATCAATATATGATTCCTGATTTGTTTTTGTATTGAACAGCTTTGTCAGGCTGAGCAGTATCCCTTCACTAAAAAAAGTAATATTCAGTAATTGAAATCCATTTTTCTTGGTGCTTTCCCTGGTTTTCAAACTGATGTCATGCACAGCAGTATTAACTGGAATTAATGAGCTAGACATTGCCAGTCCATGGCAGTGTTTCCCATCACAGCAATGCAGGCACCACAGGATTGATTGGTGAGCCCAGTTCACAAATAGGGAGAAAGGGGGATTTTCTGTGTCCCAGGAGCTTCCCTGACCTGCACCCCCAGCTCTCACAGAACTAAATGGAATTGTGAGACACAGGAGAAAACCAAAGCTCTGCATTCATGTGTGGTTTTAATCCATCCTTTTTTTCAAGGAGGGATCTGAGAACACCTTTCAGCAAATGATAGGATCCCATTTTAGTTTCTGAGTTATCCAGGCTGTTCTGGCTGTGTGGGAAAGGTTGAATTTAATGCCCAAGGAAGTTTTAAGGTATGGGACAGAAAAGGTAGAAGAAAATCAGAAGCATTTCAGGAGCTGTTTGTGCTGAGGGCAAGAAGCCTGTGGATCAAACACTGTTCTTAGTGTTCATTTATTATTAGTTTCCACAGTATCATTTCCTCTTTTTAAAAATAGAAATGGCATAAACAAGTTACACTGGGAAGCAGGTGGTTTTCAGTAGCAAAATTCATTATAAAGTTGAATGTAAAGGTATCAAAAATAGGGATTTGTTTTTTTTTCCTGTAGGACTGTTTTTTTATGTAGCACTGGTACTTTGAATATTTAATGTTTGCTGTAGTACTTGAAGCTCTGGAGTAGATGGGAGTTGTGTAAATTGGTTTATCCCAAGTAGGTCACAGTTTTGTTCCATTTTCTTCCAGAAGAGTGTTTGTAGGAGAAATGGCACTAGCATGGTACATGGCATGCCATGGTCTGTAGTGAAATAGATGGTAATTCAGGGTGGGAGAGCCTCCAAGGGTCCCTCCCCTCTCAGAGCACAGTCTGCTGACAGCTTCCCAGGGCTCATTCACCTGGGATTTGGATCCCTTTAAGGTCAGAGGTTCTGCCACATCTAACCTAGTGATTCCTGGCCCAGCATCCCTCCTGCAGCAGTTCAGTTGTGTCTGTTGTCTCATGTTGGTGCCTCAGGAGCTGGAACTTTCACCCTCCTGTGCTGCCCCAGCTGCCAAAGATCCCTGCAAAGCCTTCTCCTCTCAGCCTCTGCTTGTGTGTCACTTGCTCCAGACTCCAGTTGAATGCTGCCTGTTTGCAGCCTTGCTCTGGTGTGTCAGTGTGGCTGTTACAGACAGGTTGGCAGCTTGTCCTCTCTTGTGGTTGAGGGTTGTTGTGCTTCAAGGAGTGGGGGTTCCACCTTCACCCTTTTCTTGTGGTTGGGTTTTTGGTGCCATCCTTGAGCTGCTGCATCTGAAGAGAGCTTGGGGTAGGAGAGATCATGAGAATTTAAGACAAGGAGCATGTGGTCATTTTTAGCTTTGATTTCAAAACCATCTTCATCAAAACAAAAAGAGGTCTTTGTAGCTCAGATAGTAGCTGCTGTTTGTAGGGTTGTTCTTAGCAGCACTGTGTGGCTCTCAGAGACACTGGAGATGGTTCTACAAATAGAAGGAATGGGATAAAACCCATCCAAACTCATGCCTGAATATAAATTCTAGCTGAAAAGCTTTAAAGGGACTGCGCTTGGGCAGAGATGTGAAAGAATTAATTGGAATACTTGTGTAGACTTTTTTTTTCCGTCGTCTTGGTGTTCTCCACTCTTTAACTTGCCCTGTCTTCTCCTTCTCTAGGAATATGAAGAAAAAACTGGACGAGCTCATGGGCCACTCTCTCCCAAACAAAATGTGAGGAAGAATCTTGATTTTGAACCACTCTCCACTACAGCCCTTATTTTAGAGGACAGACCAGCGTAAGTTTGGGGAAGTTCCACAGTGAGGGGCTCTTTCAAATCAGGTTAACAAAAGCTTTTCTTGCTGTATTTGCTTAACTTAATCAGAGGATTTAAAATTTAAAGCAGGTTTATCTTTTTTTTGGGGGGGGGCTGGTGAGTATGAAAGTGGGATGATTATGACAAAATATTCAAGCAAAAGTAACCTTACTTTATAATAAAAGCAATGGCTTAGCATGAAAGGAGCTCTAGTTCTGAGTAATTCTGCCTTCAAAAACATGAAGAAGGAATTTTTATTTCCCCTAAGAGAACATAAGCATAAAAATGAAGCTGCTATATGTAAAAGAAACTGAGAAGCAAGGATACAGTGTCCTGTTTACCCAGAGAAATACCACACCTTCATGAATAATGAAGCAGCACAGTGATCATTCTGCAGTGGACTCAGCACTGCCTTTGAAAGGTTGTCAAATGCTTGGAGTTGTTTTGTGCAGCTGCCTGACCATGGCCTGCTCTTGAATTGCACAGATCCAGTCATGAAGTGAAAAGACCATTTCCAAAGACTTGGATTTAAAGAAGGTGCTGGTCAGTTCATATGAATGAAACTGGGCAGAGTGAATTGCTCTCTGTGGTGAGCAAAAACACTGATGTGCAAATCCACTTTCCTCCTCCTTGTAACAATCTTGATCTCAGTAAATATTCCTAGGCATGTGTCCTGTGGCTCTGCATACACACAGCAGTGTGAATATGTAGTCAAGCAAACTGCTATTGGTGTAACTCTGCCTCCTGTGTGACACCTTGCAGGGCAAGGAAGGGAATTCCTGCGTGTCTTTATCATTATTAACCACAGATAGAAACTGTCTTAGGGGTACAATACAGAAAAAAAATATACTTAGTTCTGCTGATCCTGCAGTTGTATGAGATGAGCACCCAAATATGATGAGCTTCAGGTTAATGTGGTCTGACATGAGCCTGGGGGTTCACTGGGTTTAATAGCAAAAATGCTGAAATCACCAAACATAAGGAAATTACTCAGCATATTTTATGTATAAAAGTGGTCTTAGCTGGTCAGTGTTCTTCCTTTCCCTTCTGCTGACTCCAGCAGAAAAAAATCTCCAAGGATCCGTTGCTCTGCTCTTGGATCAAATATTTTGTCAGGAAGCAGTATATGCTTTTTTTATTTCAGATACTGATTTTTATTTTTATTACTTTAAGGAACCTCCCTGCAAAACCAGCAGAAGAAGCTCAGAAACACAGACAACAGTACGAAGAAATGGTGGTTCAAGCAAAAAAAAGAGGTGATGACATTTCTTGGGTCTTCAGAGAAGGGAATTAAATTTAAAGGGTATTTCTAAACCTGAAATGCACTTGTGTTAGTGTGTGTAACATGAGGGATTTGTACATCCATTCAAAGAACAACCAATACAAAGAGGAGAGAGGAATGAAGGTGGTTTCATGGAAAGGCTAAAAAAGAACAATCCTAGAATCCATCAGGAAATATTTTTTTTCATTTGTAGCTCTGAAATAATTGAGTGGCATCTATTTGTGGGTTTAAAAATACTGAAGTAGATTATCAGTTGAAAATATCAAATTATCAGTGAAATTAGTGAAGACTAGACTTCTGTAGATCACTGCTAAATATTTTACAGTTTTAGGTTGGGAGCAACTTGTTCAGACCATCATTTTCTATGGAAGAAATGTTAATTTGATATCTGTTTTCCACTTAAATTTACAGCTTTCCCAAGGTTTTTCTAATCATCTCATCAGATATTGTTCACAGAAATATCCCTCAGTAGCTCTGTTCTGTGCACATCACAGAGCTGACAGCAGTGATTTCCTTCTGCTGGTCTTTCTGACCATCTGGGTTTTCTAATGAAAAACAAGTGTTGCAATAATAGGAAATTTTTGACTAGGGGAGGTTTTGTGTCCAGTGACAGCTACTGGATTATTTATTCATTTATTTTCCATCTGGCCAGACTCTTGAGCCAGGTGAGGCAGTGGAAAGGTGATACAAACACATTATTTTCTTGCTGCAGTTTCATAATCCTCTGATGGTTTTGAACATCATGCACCTGCCAGTGAAGTTCTAACTTGATGTGACTGCCACGTTAGTGTATCCACTTCATCTGTAGCAGTGCAAAGGAGCTGCTGTGTTTCTTTTTTGCATGTAGGGTAGGTGGTTTGGGAGAAATGTTCAGGGTAGGCAGTGGGCCAGGTCCTTGTTCTGGCTTCCCTGGGCTGCAGTCTGCTGTTCTATCCAGACAAACACCCTGGCAAATCCATTTTCCCTGAAGCAGCTCCAGATGAGCAGCTTTGCAGAGTGATGTATTGTGTAGAGGTCAAGGAATCAAAGAGTAGAAACACTCTCTTTTTCTTTAGAGAAAAATTCAGAGCCTGCCCTTAGCAAAGAGCTCATACCAAAGCTGACAATTAGACAGGGCAGTCGGTGTGGTTCTGCTCAGGCCCTCCTGTTGGGCTGTAAAGTGGACCTGGCAGGTTGTGTGTGCTCACTTTAAACCTTGTTCATGCTGCTACTGCTCAGTTAGTTTTTCTTGCCAGGTCAGTACCTTTTCATGTTGTAGACAGTGCTCCTGTGCACACACAGATCCTGTACTTCCACTGTGCTGCTGCCATAGAGAGAGGCTGACTGCATTTGTTAAATGGCATGGCTGACAGATTTCCAAGTGGAAAAAATAGTAGTTGATGATGCAGGCAGAAAGACTGAGTGATCATGCACAAATGGTAAATATGTTTAAACATCACATGTTTTCTTTTTCATGACTGGACGTTTCCAGTATATAGATAATTTAGATGAACCATACACCAAGTAGTGTGAAAAATGTGGTTCTTGTGATCTGACAAAATACCTAAATCATAATTTGCAAAGAGAACACATAAGAGTGAAAATAAAACAGCAAATTTCTAGTATGTTAGCCTGCATTTTGGAGTGTGGGGCTTTCTTAGGAAATGCTCTGACTCTGCTGGGGGAGGCTGTTGGCTGCCAGAGATTATGCTCATTCAGTTTCTGATGTGCTTAGGTGTGAAGGGTCAAAGGAGCTGTGGGTTATCCAGCTCCCTTTGTCCCACCCATCACAAATGAGCTTATTCACAGCTCCACTTGGGTGTTAGTTGGCATCACTGCTGGGCTTGCTCTGTGTCTGGGCAGTATTTAGCATGGGAGCAGTCCCCTGTAGGTGTATTATGGTGTCAGTGTGGCCAGCACTGGCTAACTGAGCAACTGGCTTCTGATTTTATTAGTTTAACAGAGGAATTGCTTTTCCACAGAGCTGAAGGAAGCCCAGAAGAGGAAGAAGCAACTGGAAGAACGCTGTAAACTGGAAGACAGCATTGGCAATGCTGTGCTAACCTGGAACAATGAGATCCTGCCCAACTGGGAAACTATGTAAGGCACTAAGTTATGCTGTTATATTTGAAGTTACTAAATTAGCAAGTGTATTTTTTAATGTTCTTGGAAGCTTTTGCTTGAAAATCACTTTTGGACAGCTTCTGGAAGTGGTGTAGGTCTGATTCTAATTATTTGTCTTTGGTTGGAGGTTCAGGGTATGCAGAAGCTGGGAAACACTGAGAAATGGTCTGTGCTAGAGTGCAAAAGCAGAAAGCAATGCTTGAGCACTGGGCATTTAGCAGAAATCAGCTGTCTTTGCTTGAGTGATGCTGTTCTGTCAGATATTGATTGCAGCAAGTGTCTGGTATTATGAAGCCTCTTTAATTGCAGAGTGCTGCCTGCTGGGATAATCAAGCGATGGGAAAGACAAGTAGGGAAAAAGTTACTTTAGAAAAATATTAAGTGCTAAAAAGATTCCCTACAAAGGCATGGCACAAGCCCTTGGTAAGCTGCCTTCACTGTCCTAGTTTTTCATGGACTGTGCTTAAAAAAAACCCAACCACCCATCTGAATATAACCACCACCACAGCCTGCACAGCTCTCACAACTGGAATTTGCTTAATCATGGAATTCACTTGTCCTAAGAATATATGTTAAAAATACGGGCAGAATTTGTTGAAAAATGCATTTCTGGAGAACTGAAGTAGTGAATATCAGCAAGTTATAAATTTACATGTCTGTCTTTAGTATTTGAGGATACATCTGTTCTGGCTGCTGTAAAAATAAGGGCACCTTTTTCTTACTGGTTTATAAATCCAGAAATTCCCCAGTGTATTCACTGTTTCACAAATTATTTAGCATCTGGTTTTAGATTAAAGAATTGTCTGGGTTTTTTGTCACTACCACAAACCTTCAGTGGTGCTTAGATGCAGTTCTGTTCTTCATTCTAGGCTTGCAGATTGATGAGCAGCAGCTGCAGCCAGCCCAAAGCCTGTGCTCTGTTAAAATACCTTTCATGCTTCTATCCAGAGTTATTTCATGTTACATCAACATGCATTTTCCTGCAGTGCTGGAGCTGCACATCTGGGTGGGAATCTGCTTCTCATTTGCACAGCAGGGTGATGAGAGGGGAGACTTCCATACCTTGTATTTAATCTGACCTGGAGATGTCCAGCCTTTAGCACAGGCAGTGGCATAGATCTGGATTTCCTTTTATTTGTTTATTTTTATCCTTGCTGGTTGGTGTGGCTGCAGGTGATGGGTACTGTGATTGGAATGGTTCTATTCAAATAATCCACTAACCTGGAAGGAAAAAACCTTTCCTTTACCCTTCAAAACAGTGCTGTGTGCAAACTGCTTTGAGTTCTTGGCCTGTTGCTGCTCATTGTGGTTTGGATCCCTTCAGCACTGCTGGGAGGGCAGGTTTCAGATGTTCCAGGGTGCTCTGTTCTGTTGCCACAGGTGCTGTTCCCGCAAGGTCCGGGAGCTGTGGTGGCAGGGAATCCCACCCAGTGTGAGGGGCAGAGTCTGGAGCCTGGCAATTGGCAACGAGCTAAACATCACCCACGGTGAGAATGGCCTTCCAGCCACCTTGTCTTGCAGAGAGAAATGTCTGTTTCTTATGGAATGTGGATCCTTAGGTGTGGGTGTGAGGAGACACCCTCTGGTTATGCTTATTTTGGTGGTGCTTTGATGGTTTGGGGTCCAAAATGCAGAGTTTGAATCTTCCAGCTGCTCTTGGACTGCAGCTGTGAATTGTTTCTGATCACTGCTGTCACTCTATCTTGCTTTGATGCCACGTGGAGATGGTCAGAATTAATGACTCCAGCTTTTTCCTTGAGAATTTGTCATTTTGTAGTGCTTATTTTGTGCTCCTTGGATTCAGAGCAAGACACTAAGTGTGTGAGAGATTAAGAGACCCCTGGGTACATTTGTCCTTTTGTTTGTGTGTGTTTGTGAAATAGAGCATCCTACTTCAGAATACAGCAAAGACTAACAAATGCAATGAATTCCAGCATGGAAATGCAAGAGGCTGCCTGTAATCCTGCTGTACTGTGCTGCTTAGTTACCTTGGGTGTAGTTCTGAAATGGAATTTTCTAGACTCACCCCAATTGGACTAGAATTTTGAAGATCACTGCTCTGTAAAGTAAATTCTTGGCCACAAAATGCAGCTTGTGCCTGGATTGCCTTCCCTCTTCACTTAAAATACACAGCAGTGGGACAAGCCTTGCAGAAGCATAACCTGCTGAGAGAGGTTCAGCTGCTCCATTAGAGACCCTCACAGTGGCTGTGGCAGCAGAGCTGCTGTGGTGGGTGTTAGTGCCAGACAGGGCACCCCCAGCTGTGACTGTGTGCCCTGGTTTTGTCCCCCCAGAGCTGTTTGACATTTGCCTGGCTCGTGCCAAGGAGAAGTGGCGGTCGCTGAGCACGGCGGGGCCTGAGGCTGAAGGTGAAGGTGGGTTTCTCAGGAGGGATTTATGCTGGGTTATGGGATAAGAGTTTGTACAGCTGTTCCTGGAGGTGAAATAATGGATTTTAAACAAACAAACCAAAAACAGGTAGCCCTAGAGATGTGTCTTGTCCAAAGCAAACATCATTTTGTGGAAGCGAGGAGTAGCCGAGTGCTGCCCATGCCAGGGAGCTTGGAACAAGATGATCTCTGAGGTCACTTCCAACCCAAACCATTCTGTGGTGCTGCAGTATTCCCAGTGAATCTGGTCTCTGACAAAACACACCTGTTCACTTTTCTTTATACACCATCTCTAGTACAGTTCAAAGAATCATAGAATCCTCCTGGTTGGAAAGGATCTCTGGGGCCATCAAATCCAGCCTCCATCCCAACATCTCCCTCCACCAACCCACAGCCTCAAGAGCCACATCTACTGGTTTTAAAACCCCTCCAGGGATGGTGACTCCACCTCCTCCCTGGGCAGCCTGTTGTTCCAGGGCCTCACCACTCAGGAAAGAATTTCTTATTTGATGCCAATTTGTAGGAAAACTGGGAAGGCTTGGGGATTAGAATTTGAATTGCAACAATAAAATAATTTGCTGTGTATTTAGTTTTGGAATTGAAGCTGAAATTCTAGCAGAAAATTGCAATTTAGTCCCTTGTATCTTTGAACCCATCTTTTGGGTATGTTTCAGAGAGCAGCAATTTATTTTTTGCAGACAAAGTGGTTTGAAATTTACTAATTGATAGGAAGAGTTGTCTGATTTTGAGAGTATAAAACTACGTGCAGATGCTTGGAAGTGCCTTTGGTAATTATGTTGAGTGGAAAAAAAAAGAGAATATACATACTGGAACTTATCAAGAGAAAAATAGTTTTGATTGGAAATCCTCTACTTTGTTCTCTTAAGAGTGCATCTTAAATAAGATGACATCCAGTACTTTTCCAGCTTCCTTGTGCACTTTGTTTTGTGGAGTGTAGGTGCTCATGTGATGAGTGTAAGCACTGGCTAGAGACAGCTCCTGGTTTCTGATGGGTCAGTAAGTAGCAGTAGGTAATTTCTATTTATTTATATTTAATAGCACAGACAAAATGGAAATAAAACTTTTTATATCAGAATAAAAAACTCCTAGTGCAGAAATCTCCTTTGTATGAGATGTGTTCTGGAGAGTGTATTGCAGGGTCCATGATCTTTAACATGAATAGATCAACATGATTCTGGAAGGTGAGCTGATGGTGGCATCCATCACATGCTGCTGCTGCAGAACTTCTCTTCCCACCACAACCCACTTGCTTCCTAGCCTGTGTGCAAGGAATTGTCCTGTCTGCACCCCTGTTCTGTAGCATTCACATCAAGAGAAATGAACTGTGCAACAGTTAACCCTATGGGGAAAAAGAACAACCAACCCCAAGTGTGTACACTGATACCTGTACCTTTGGCTTTTGTAGATGCTGGATTTTCTGCAGCTGACAGAGAAGCAAGCTTGGAGTTAATAAAACTGGATATCTCAAGAACATTTCCTAATCTTTGTATATTCCAGCAAGTAAGCAATGTTAATTTTTGTTTTGACTCCTCAGAGAAATGAATGATGTACCATTGAATTCAAACTAGAGTAGACACCTTGAGAGGAAAAAGGTCCTAAAGAGTTCAAAAAACTATAAATAATCTAGAATAGAGTATCCTTGAGGTGCTACACATTTGGAAGAGGCAAAAAAACCAATGTGTTGAGTAATCATCATGATTCATGAGCATAGTTAGTGCTGGTTATTGTCTGAGCAAGTGATGCAGGGGAGTGTTTCCAAGTCAGTGAATCTGCACTGTAACTGAGAGCTCAGCTCCAGCAGGCAAGACTGGGTGGCTTTTTTTGCTGCCATGCAAGACCAATGAACTGGCATGCTTTTGGGGTGCTTTACTGCCTTATTTTAACCTGGTCTGTTGTCCTTCTATACACAAATTCCAGCAACCTTGTAAAAGGTTTGTGATAAATAAACATTTTGGTGTGAAAAACTTCCCTTTTGAAATTCTCAGCTAGTTACAGCCCTTAGGAGTGAGATGTGGCAGCTGTTCATAGTCAAGAATGTGAAATTATTTTTAGCTGTATGTTCTTGATAGCTCTGCATATGTTGTGGCATATTGCTGTTTTTAACCCTTTCTGCTTGCTTGGCACTGTTGGCAAAGTGCTGCTAAGCTATAAAGAATCTCTGGGGCTTCCATTCCCCTTGTGTGAGGATTTACTATGCAGTTGGTGTGCATGTGTAAATCTAGAGGGCTGTTCTGTGCTTTTAAAACCAAACTAAATTGCAAAGACTTGGAGCTTTGAAAAACTGCCTAAGGAATGTGTCCTGCATCAGAATAGATAGGCTCTAGCACTGAGGGGTTTTTAACATATGTGCTCTTTACTCAGATGTCTTGTTTTGTTTAATTATAGGGTGGTCCTTACCATGACACATTGCACAGTATTTTAGGAGCCTATACTTGCTACAGACCTGATGTAGGCTATGTAAGTAAAAATTTTTTTTAATTAGTCCTTTGAATCCTGTTCTCAGCAGCCCTACTGAGACCCTCCTGTTGAGTGGATTGTCTTGCTCCTCTTGACACCCATTTCTGTGCCTTAGCACTGTGGCTTCTGCAAGAGTCTTTAAAGAAATGTCCAGCAAGGCTACAACCCCCCTCAAAGTATTGGCAGTAGTGATGATGTGAGGACTGGGTGGAGTTCAGACACTTCATTAGTCTTTTTTCCCAGGGCTGGGATCTATCTGTGAGTTCATTCTTTATTTCAGAGGGGTTCTGGCATCCTAGTCCAGCTTTCCACAAATAACCCATGACCAATCCCATGGGAAAGAGGGATTACTTGGCAACAACTCATTCTCCTCCTGAATGGTAACACATCTCCTCTCTTCAGGTCCAGGGCATGTCGTTCATAGCAGCAGTACTGATCCTGAACTTGGATACTGCAGATGCCTTCATTGCTTTTTCTAACCTTTTAAATAAGCCCTGTCAGATGGCATTTTTCCGTGTGGACCATGGCCTTGTAAGTATGCTGGGGAACTGGAACTGTGTAGGGAATGCTTCAAAAAAGAGAAAAAATTATGGTCTCAGTACCTTGGATAATAAGAATTTATTGTAAAGCAACACACGATTAAAAAAACCCAACCCAACACCCATTGTGTGCAGCCCCCCTCAAAAAGAACACAGTAAAACACAGCTCCCTCACCTTTTTTAATAGGCAGGTGAAAATTGAATGGTACAGCTGCTATTTTCTGATGCTGGAAGTAATAATGAGAATATTATTGTAGGTGTTTTTCAAACTGAGCACTGAAGTTGAAAGCTGAAAACACATTAAACAAATGTCCTAAAAGTGCTTTTTATCCTGAACTAAGAGATTGCTAAGAATAGATTGTTGCAGGGAGAAGCAAGTTTCCATCTCTTACTGAGCAGCTGTGTTAGGAAGGGAACCTGGGGGAACCAGATGAGCAGACCCTTGGAGTTTTCGGGGGGAGCTGGTTGCCTGATTCTCCCAAGGCTCTAATTCTGTGTTAGCATGTACACTGGGCTCCTGTGTACCAGAACAAAAGAAGACAGCTCCTTAAATGGGTTTTTAATTTACCTTAAAAGTCTTTTTTTTATGAAGCATCTGGCATTATCTATTTATTTCTCAATTACCTTTTAACACTATGGAAATAAGATCTGCTTCTCAAGAGCTCAAATGGGAGAAATCAACCCAGGGAATGGACAACATCAACAACAATCACTTTTGATGCTTAAGCAGCAGGACACTGGGGATGCATCAGTGTGTTGCTGGATGTTGTTTCATCCAGATAAACACCTGAGCTGCAGTTGCATCTCTAGCAGAGCTGCCTGCTTTGCTGCTGGCAGATGTGACTGCAGCAGTTAGTGTAGATCCCTCCTCAGCACAACTCTCCTGCTGGGGTGTCAGCAGATAGTTTGGGAAGTAGGATTGTCTGTTGCTTCTCCCACTTCCCCCTTGATGCTCACAGAGCTCATGTGATGCTGGGATTTTTTGCTGTTTCAGCTGCATGTTCCTCTGAAGTGGGTTTCTAGGTTGCTGCTGTCATGTTTGTCATGAAGCTCTTTGTAACTGGCAGTTCAGAGCTTTTACATAACCCTGTGTTTGGTAGCACACCCTCTCTGGCTGTATTACACTCTTTCTGACTACCAGGGTCAGTGGGTTTTTTGCTACTCTTAACAAAGCTAATCCACCATCTGCCACATCAGCTGAAACAGGGAAATCATCTGTAAGGACATCAAAAAATGTGGGAAATAAATCTGTCACACTTCTGAAGTCTTTTGTCTGAAGTGCTTTTAAAGGCTTCTCTTTTCCCTTTAATGTCATGGTATTTTGGGGAGAAGAATGCTGATCCAAGTCATGCTTGGAAGAAATCCCAGCTACTCCTAATTGCTTTTATTGGGCTATTGTAATTAACATGACTGCATCATTTAAGGGCTGTGCTGAACTTTTGTCTCTCTGGTAGTAGGATGTGTGGTGTGTGCACAGCCAAAAGGCCTTTGGGTCAGTTGGACTGGAAGATTTTCCATAGCCTCTGTTAGAAAATTGACCTCAATATTAAAGTAACATGGTCATTGCTTGCTAAACCCAGCAGAGTTCAGGGGTTGCAGTGTCAGGTGGGAGTCACCATCTGTTTCTCCTGCAGAGGTGTTCTGTCCTGAGCTTTGGCTTTTCTGCCTGAACTTTGTGTCTCCCTCTTTGCAATAGAAATGCCCATTATCTAATTTAAAATGTATGGTGTAACAGAAGCTTTGGTATTAGAATGTGATTTATGGCTGAAGCCAGCTGGACTCTTCACTCTTGCTGTGGACTATTAACTTATTTTCATTTGGTATTTCATTTTATAATCCACTGGGGCTTGGATTTTATTCAGTATAATATTAAATTACTGCCACAAGCATAAAGCACCATTCTGTTATTATAATTATTTTGAAAAATCAGCAAATAACTTCTCTCCTGCTGGTATTTCTTTTTCCAAAGGAAGCTGGCCAAGACCCAAGAAAATAATTATATTGTTTAAGTTTGAGAATGGTATGTAGGAGGGATCTTAAACTCTTTGTGCCTGCAGATGCTGTTCTTTCTTTAAATGTTTAGCTCAAATGGTATCATGTAATTCATATGATCCCATTTGTAAAGCACATTAATCCAACAACAGATAATACATTTAAGCCTATTAATACCACAGCTAACTGCTCTTTTTGTCTCCCCATTATATTTTCCCAGATGTTGACTTACTTTGCTGCATTTGAGGTATTCTTTGAAGAAAACCTGCCAAAGTTATTTGCTCACTTCAAAAAAAATAACTTAACTCCAGACATCTACCTTATTGATTGGTAAGACACTGGGGTGACAGTTCCTAAAGGGTGTACTAGCATATAAAAAAAAAAATAAAATAAAAATATATATACATGGCAGTGTTCATACAGAAACCAGAGTGCTCTTACCTGCTGTAGTGTTCTTTTTAAGATCAAGGCTTTATCTTTTATTCAGGACTTGAGTTTTATTTGGTGGGACTGCTTTCCTTTCAATCCTAGTAAAGTTAGAACCTTTCTCCTAAGAAAGAAAACAAATACAAGGATCTTTTTGGCACCCCTGCCAAATTTCAGTGTGGTTTACAGTGCTCCAGATGGAGTGTTTGCCTGTGTGCCTATCAGGCTTGGGTTTGGGGCAGGGAAAATGTCTTTTCTCATCACTCCAAATGTTATTTTCAGTATCATCTCTTTAATGGATTACTAATTTAATGTGGTGCTGTCCTAAATAAGGTGGTTTTTTTAAATGGGTTTAGCCTCTCCTAAGAGTAAAAATTAGTGTCTTCATAGTGCAGGCACATTAATTCCACTCTGCTCTCTGAGCTTTCTCTTGTAAAAGAGAAACCCTGAGTAAAGCACCAGAGTTGGACATTTAGAAAAGGGCAGTTTTGCTGAAAGGTTCAAGGTTTACATTCCCCTCAGCAATTCTCCTTTGAAAGACTGGTCTTTATTNTCTTGGCCAGCTGGACTCTTCACTCTTGCTGTGGACTATTAACTTATTTTCATTTGGTATTTCATTTTATAATCCACTGGGGCTTGGATTTTATTCAGTATAATATTAAATTACTGCCACAAGCATAAAGCACCATTCTGTTATTATAATTATTTTGAAAAATCAGCAAATAACTTCTCTCCTGCTGGTATTTCTTTTTCCAAAGGAAGCTGGCCAAGACCCAAGAAAATAATTATATTGTTTAAGTTTGAGAATGGTATGTAGGAGGGATCTTAAACTCTTTGTGCCTGCAGATGCTGTTCTTTCTTTAAATGTTTAGCTCAAATGGTATCATGTAATTCATATGATCCCATTTGTAAAGCACATTAATCCAACAACAGATAATACATTTAAGCCTATTAATACCACAGCTAACTGCTCTTTTTGTCTCCCCATTATATTTTCCCAGATGTTGACTTACTTTGCTGCATTTGAGGTATTCTTTGAAGAAAACCTGCCAAAGTTATTTGCTCACTTCAAAAAAAATAACTTAACTCCAGACATCTACCTTATTGATTGGTAAGACACTGGGGTGACAGTTCCTAAAGGGTGTACTAGCATATAAAAAAAAAAATAAAATAAAAATATATATACATGGCAGTGTTCATACAGAAACCAGAGTGCTCTTACCTGCTGTAGTGTTCTTTTTAAGATCAAGGCTTTATCTTTTATTCAGGACTTGAGTTTTATTTGGTGGGACTGCTTTCCTTTCAATCCTAGTAAAGTTAGAACCTTTCTCCTAAGAAAGAAAACAAATACAAGGATCTTTTTGGCACCCCTGCCAAATTTCAGTGTGGTTTACAGTGCTCCAGATGGAGTGTTTGCCTGTGTGCCTATCAGGCTTGGGTTTGGGGCAGGGAAAATGTCTTTTCTCATCACTCCAAATGTTATTTTCAGTATCATCTCTTTAATGGATTACTAATTTAATGTGGTGCTGTCCTAAATAAGGTGGGTTTTTTAAATGGGTTTAGCCTCTCCTAAGAGTAAAAATTAGTGTCTTCATAGTGCAGGCACATTAATTCCACTCTGCTCTCTGAGCTTTCTCTTGTAAAAGAGAAACCCTGAGTAAAGCACCAGAGTTGGACATTTAGAAAAGGGCAGTTTTGCTGAAAGGTTCAAGGTTTACATTCCCCTCAGCAATTCTCCTTTGAAAGACTGGTCTTTATTGTATTTTCTTGAATAAACATTTATGTCAGCAGTCGTGCTCCCTGAGTGCATTTCTAGGTTATAAAAAGACAAATTAATTGGGAGCAAAAACCTGAAGTGCTGAAGCCTGGGCATGTCAGGCCTGCCTCTCATTCCTTCTGTGGGTATTAAGAGCACTTGAGAGAAACTTCTGTCAGCAGTGATTGTGGATGATGCTTCTCAACCCCTACCATGTCTTGCTGACTACTTGTATCCATACTAAAGCTGGTTATTTTAATCCCAAGGACAATTCACTGTGTTTGTCCCCATTCCCAGTGTCACATCCAATCCTCTGTGTGTGTTAAACTTTCTTCCCACTTAACTTGAGCTAGGCAGCTTGTCCCACTCTGTCCCTGGTTTTGTTTACAGTGGAGTTCATGTTTGACTGTAAGATTCCAGCATAATATTCAGGTATGTGTATGTGCATATATATATATTTAAGTATATATATAAACATATGTTTTCGTACATACATGTGTATCTATACTTCCTAATTTCCAGGTAGGAAGCAAATTTAGATATATTTTTTAATGGCCACGGGAAACTCAGCACACTGGACTTTATATGTGCTGTCCTTCCATTATTTCCACAAAGAAATAATGAAAGAAAATAGAAATAGAGAAGACTTGAGGAAAGATGAAGTGTGGCTGTGTTCTCACAAACAGTAACTAGTAAACTGAGGGCTCTGGCAAATGGTGTTTATAAGGTTGCCTGTGGCTTGTGGCTGACAGTGGATTTCCTGTAGTCCAGAGATCACTCCATTAACAACAGAAGTGTTTCCAGCAAGATAGGAATGTGGTTTCAGTGTTTTTCAAGCCTGTGAAGAAGATGATAGAGTGGTGCTCTGGACAGACAGCCCCTTTGGGTGTAGGGAAGAAGTGTCTGTGCAGCATCCCGTGCCAGTGGAGTGCTGGAGCTGCTGCTCTCACTGCTTTACTTCAGCAGCTGCTGTTCTGCTTCCATCAATCAGCTGGGTTTCAGATCAGATTCTTCATAAAAATGTCTTTGAGTAGGAAGCACCTGAAGGGAGCAAATGCTGTATCCACTCTTGATGGAATGATGCTGTCGTTGCTCATTCCAGGTGGCCCAGTCTCCCTTGATGCATTTAGTTCCCTGGTAGTATTAATGAAAGTTAATTGCCTTGTGAATTCCCTGCAAATTGCATCTCCTTCCAGATTGTGAAGAGATCAATGTCAAATGCCTCCTCTGGAACTCTTCTCCTACTAGCAGTAGTGCTCTAATAAATAGTTGTGAACATTCCTCCTGACAGTCAATTTTCTGCGTAGTTGCAGATTTAATACACGTGGGCTGTTCAGCTTAGATCTGAATCATGACAGAGTAATAATAGCTTCTGGGAATAAAAACATCCCCAAATAGGCATTGTTACTTATCTTTAATCAGGACTAGTTTCCAACTGAGCCTTTGCCTGCTGCTTGGTGACCAGGAAAGCACTTGGTTGAATTGTTTCCTATTACACTGTTGTTTTCCCATGGAAAAGCTGTTGCTGTTTCCTGAGCTGTGGGTGAGTGTGTCCAGACAAAAAGTCTTAATTCTGCTGTGGAGGTTTTGTGGAGCAAGATGTTTTTCTGTGACGTGACTGTAGAAGAGTCTGCAAAGCCTGCACTGCATCATCAGCCAGTATCCCAGAGACAGGGCTGCTATTGTGCTGTTCTTACACATTCACAGGTGTATGTACAACACATATAGGAATAATAGAGAAGTCAGGCACTTGATGACATGTCATTCAAATTATCTTACACAGTAAAAAGCAGATAAGGCAGAAAACCTTGGATTATTGGAATTAGTGCTGAAAATACATTCATATTCTGTACATATATTTTTTTTTATGTCAACCTGAATTCCTTAAACAGAGGGGAGTCAAACACAAGAGAACTGCTGTTGGATTCAGCATGCTTAAAAAGTGTTCTAAGACAGGATTGATTGAAAGTGAGGCTTTGCTGACCTCTGCTGGAGAAGGAATTCTTGCCGCTTTCCCAGGGATCTGCAGAGTGTATCTGGGGAGAAACTGTCTACATTCAGAAGGAAAAAAAGGCTGTATCCCTCTCCCTTGCACACTACAATGTGATTCCAGGAAACTTTATTCTCTTCACTTGCTGTTGTGATGTTTCAGTGGCAGTGAAAACTGCTCTGCCTTGTAGCAAAGTGTTGGGTATAGGAGGGAGTAGGAGCATCTCTGTGCTCCTGGCTGCAGGGCTGTCAGCTTTTTGATGAAGGAGGAAATGTGAGTTTGGCAGCTAATGAAAATACACTTTCAGCAGCTTGGAGGAGGAACACAAAGTTGATTTTGCACATCTCTTCATCTGATCCACAAAATTCCCCTTGCAGTGTCTTAAGCTTCAAGGGTTTTTTTTTGTTTTCTTGCAGCTAAAACTGCATCAATCCTCCTCAGCTCTCCAGTGATAATGAAATACACTTTAATTATTATACACGTGGTCAGTGCATGTCCATTATCAAACCATATATGTTGTTTCTTCTGCTGTCATCCCAGAAAATGGAATTTGGAGACCCAGACTGACTTCATGGCTATACTGTACTTTTGAAATGGGATGGGGGGGAAGATATTCACTTATAAATATTCAGAAGCCTCAAACTTGTGATCAGTCTGTGTATTTCAGACATTTTTAATGTCCAGTGACTCAAAAATTACTCCCTTTTTCAGGATATTCACATTGTACAGCAGATCTTTGCCACTGGACCTGGCCTGTCGTGTCTGGGATGTGTTCTGCCGGGATGGAGAAGAGTTCTTATTCCGGACAGCCCTTGGGATATTAAAACTTTTTGAAGATATTTTGACCAAAATGGACTTCATTCATATAGCCCAGTTCTTAACAAAGCTACCAGAGGATTTGCCTTCAGAAGAATTCTTCACCTCTATTGCTGCCATTCAGATGCAAAGTAGAAACAAGAAGTGGGCTCAGGTAAGAGGGTGTTGATCTGTGATCACTATGCAAAGGGAACTGTGGTTTGGCAACAACTTGAGTAATGTTTTAGCAGAGCTGTGTTTGATTTTAGGTAGGTAGGACTACAGCACTCACTCCAGAAGTATAAATTTGAGTGGATTCCCTGAGTTTACTCTCCTCTGGATAGGAACTCAAGCAATACTGGAAATATTGAGTAGAGTTGATGAAATATACAACTTCTAAAGTTTATTAATTACAAAGGCTGCTGGCAGCATTACAATTTGGTATTTAAAAGCAGAAACTAACTCTTTGGGAGTCTTGGGATACTTCATACAGTCATCAACTTACTATTCTTCAGGATCTATTTTGCCTAATTGGGGGCTGTGTAGAAGCAGTTGCAGCTGAGAGGTGATGTTAAATGTGGTGGTTGTGGCAGTTTAGCTGCAAATGCACGTTTGTGGTTCTTTT
Organism: Ceyx cyanopectus; assembly: GCA_013401355.1. Classification (NCBI taxonomy): domain Eukaryota; kingdom Metazoa; phylum Chordata; class Aves; order Coraciiformes; family Alcedinidae; genus Ceyx; species Ceyx cyanopectus. The sequence continues at coordinate 10,853 of VYZU01019433.1, read as the reverse complement.
CTGGAGCAATAATCTGCAGAGGAGGAGAGCTGGGTGTCCTGTTCTCCCAAGTACCCCAGTTACAGGCTTTCTGAGCCAGTGGTTTTCAGCTGTGACACTGACAGGTGTAGTGGGAATTATCACAGCAGGAGGAGGATTTCAGAGTGACCTATCCCAAGGAGTCTTCCTCAGTCTTCTCATCAGCTTTACCTTGTGGGTCACATTCTGCCCTGATGCTGTCCAGAGATGTTCTCTGCAGAACCTCATCTAGAATGGCAGGGGCTGCTCTTGAAGCTGGTTCTCCCAGTCCTGGTTCCTTCAGACAAGCTGCTGTATGCTTTCCATTTGCCCTTGGTCACTGACACTGAGATCAGGACACCCAAGACTGAGTCCTGTCAAATCATGGACACAGCACTTGTAGTGAGGAGGACTCTGGCTATCTCTAAGAAACCTGCAAGCTCTGTTTTTCTTCTTGTATGGGATTGCATGCAAAGAACTCCATGGCCTTGTGCCAGCACAGCCTTAGCCTGAAGCTGGACGTTGTTACACCCACTGTTGTGACATCAGCAGCAGAACAGAGATGGCAGGCCAGGCTAGATGGTCAGCATAGCATTTCTGTTAGCTCTGTGCTTCACATCTTAGCTCCACAAAGCTCCAAAAACTACCAAACTAAAGGACTTTTTACTTCCTTGAACCTGACTTGTACCAGCAAGTGTTCTTCCAGACAGAGCATCCCTCCATACATCCAGTTCCACTCTCTGGCTGTTTGCAGTCATTGCTTTTATCTTGGGTTATCCTTGAACAGTGCTGGACTTGTGTCACCTCCAGGCTTCACAAGTGTGTGCTGGGGGGAGTTTAAACCTTGGTTAAACCCATTTCTATCACCCATGCCCCAAGGATGGAGGGGAGAAGTTCCCTACATTGGTTACTTTTAACAATTAAAGCAGCACTGCTCTGAGAAGCTTCATGGGAGACCCTTCAGATGATGATTAATTGAGTCACTTTTGAAATCTAATCTTTTTTTTTTCCTTTCATTCCTTGAAATATGCAGATACTGGCTGCTCTGCAGAAAGATAACAGGGAGATGGAGAAGGGGAGTCCCTCCCTCAAGCATTAACATCGTGGTTGCCTCCAGTGACTCCAGGGAAAAGCTAAAGCGGCCGGAGCGCCGGGTGCTGGTTGCTGTGTGAGCCTGCAAATCCAAGTGTTATTTCAGAGTGCTGCTCAGCAGTAGGGTAGCCTGCAAGGGGAGAGAGGAGAAGGAAAAAAAAGGAAGGAAATCAGGGAATAACCCCCTCATAAATGAAACCTAGGCTTAGCCTTAAACTTGTAGTGGAATGAGCATTTGCTGTGGACAGCGTTACACGTTCTGTGCTTCTGATGAGGGCAGTGAAATGAAATACTAATGTTTTTTATTTGTTTTGTTTTAAAAGACTGGGCATTCAGCAACGTGAGTTGCTTTGAAAGCTATTCCCCAGTTTCTGTCTCGGGCAGGATGTATTTCCCATCCCTGTAACAGTGGCTGGATCTGGATTTTAAATAACTGGTGCTGGAATTTATAGTTAAATGTTGTATGGACCATTTCTTTAGAAATGCTTCTTGTTTTCTAGGCTGTGGGTCCCATTTACCAAAGAGTTCATGTAGACAGAACTACATTCCATTCTTTTGATCAGAAAAAGTAGAAAATAAACTTGGAAGAGAAGTCATGCTAGCAGTGCAAAACCAATTCTTCAAGATGCCTTGGAATTCTGTTGCCATTCTGAATGCATATGGAGGGAGTTCCATTAATCAAACCTGATTCCAAACTCTCTGAGGGGTTTCTAGTATTAAGCTGGCATCATTCCCCACTTCTACTCCCATTCCTGTGCTAAATCCAGGGTCACATACTACTAAATGTACATCCATGTCTCCCTCTTGCAGGGCAGTGCTGTTTTGGGGTGTGCTGCTCACTCCTGTGATGGCTCTCCAGTCGGGGTGATGAACCCATGGGCTGAGCAGATAAACTGAGAAATGGTTCACAGCAGTTTCCATGGTTATTTTAAACCCAGTTCTGCTCCTTGGCAAAACTGAGGAAGNTTACAATTTGGTATTTAAAAGCAGAAACTAACTCTTTGGGAGTCTTGGGATACTTCATACAGTCATCAACTTACTATTCTTCAGGATCTATTTTGCCTAATTGGGGGCTGTGTAGAAGCAGTTGCAGCTGAGAGGTGATGTTAAATGTGGTGGTTGTGGCAGTTTAGCTGCAAATGCACGTTTGTGGTTCTTTTCTGGAGCAATAATCTGCAGAGGAGGAGAGCTGGGTGTCCTGTTCTCCCAAGTACCCCAGTTACAGGCTTTCTGAGCCAGTGGTTTTCAGCTGTGACACTGACAGGTGTAGTGGGAATTATCACAGCAGGAGGAGGATTTCAGAGTGACCTATCCCAAGGAGTCTTCCTCAGTCTTCTCATCAGCTTTACCTTGTGGGTCACATTCTGCCCTGATGCTGTCCAGAGATGTTCTCTGCAGAACCTCATCTAGAATGGCAGGGGCTGCTCTTGAAGCTGGTTCTCCCAGTCCTGGTTCCTTCAGACAAGCTGCTGTATGCTTTCCATTTGCCCTTGGTCACTGACACTGAGATCAGGACACCCAAGACTGAGTCCTGTCAAATCATGGACACAGCACTTGTAGTGAGGAGGACTCTGGCTATCTCTAAGAAACCTGCAAGCTCTGTTTTTCTTCTTGTATGGGATTGCATGCAAAGAACTCCATGGCCTTGTGCCAGCACAGCCTTAGCCTGAAGCTGGACGTTGTTACACCCACTGTTGTGACATCAGCAGCAGAACAGAGATGGCAGGCCAGGCTAGATGGTCAGCATAGCATTTCTGTTAGCTCTGTGCTTCACATCTTAGCTCCACAAAGCTCCAAAAACTACCAAACTAAAGGACTTTTTACTTCCTTGAACCTGACTTGTACCAGCAAGTGTTCTTCCAGACAGAGCATCCCTCCATACATCCAGTTCCACTCTCTGGCTGTTTGCAGTCATTGCTTTTATCTTGGGTTATCCTTGAACAGTGCTGGACTTGTGTCACCTCCAGGCTTCACAAGTGTGTGCTGGGGGGAGTTTAAACCTTGGTTAAACCCATTTCTATCACCCATGCCCCAAGGATGGAGGGGAGAAGTTCCCTACATTGGTTACTTTTAACAATTAAAGCAGCACTGCTCTGAGAAGCTTCATGGGAGACCCTTCAGATGATGATTAATTGAGTCACTTTTGAAATCTAATCTTTTTTTTTTCCTTTCATTCCTTGAAATATGCAGATACTGGCTGCTCTGCAGAAAGATAACAGGGAGATGGAGAAGGGGAGTCCCTCCCTCAAGCATTAACATCGTGGTTGCCTCCAGTGACTCCAGGGAAAAGCTAAAGCGGCCGGAGCGCCGGGTGCTGGTTGCTGTGTGAGCCTGCAAATCCAAGTGTTATTTCAGAGTGCTGCTCAGCAGTAGGGTAGCCTGCAAGGGGAGAGAGGAGAAGGAAAAAAAAGGAAGGAAATCAGGGAATAACCCCCTCATAAATGAAACCTAGGCTTAGCCTTAAACTTGTAGTGGAATGAGCATTTGCTGTGGACAGCGTTACACGTTCTGTGCTTCTGATGAGGGCAGTGAAATGAAATACTAATGTTTTTTATTTGTTTTGTTTTAAAAGACTGGGCATTCAGCAACGTGAGTTGCTTTGAAAGCTATTCCCCAGTTTCTGTCTCGGGCAGGATGTATTTCCCATCCCTGTAACAGTGGCTGGATCTGGATTTTAAATAACTGGTGCTGGAATTTATAGTTAAATGTTGTATGGACCATTTCTTTAGAAATGCTTCTTGTTTTCTAGGCTGTGGGTCCCATTTACCAAAGAGTTCATGTAGACAGAACTACATTCCATTCTTTTGATCAGAAAAAGTAGAAAATAAACTTGGAAGAGAAGTCATGCTAGCAGTGCAAAACCAATTCTTCAAGATGCCTTGGAATTCTGTTGCCATTCTGAATGCATATGGAGGGAGTTCCATTAATCAAACCTGATTCCAAACTCTCTGAGGGGTTTCTAGTATTAAGCTGGCATCATTCCCCACTTCTACTCCCATTCCTGTGCTAAATCCAGGGTCACATACTACTAAATGTACATCCATGTCTCCCTCTTGCAGGGCAGTGCTGTTTTGGGGTGTGCTGCTCACTCCTGTGATGGCTCTCCAGTCGGGGTGATGAACCCATGGGCTGAGCAGATAAACTGAGAAATGGTTCACAGCAGTTTCCATGGTTATTTTAAACCCAGTTCTGCTCCTTGGCAAAACTGAGGAAGGGTGTAGGAGAGAAGTTAGAGAAGCCAGAGCTGCTGCTGACAGGAAAGGCTTCTATGGGATCTCCCAAGGCTGCCACAGTGAGGCAGCCCTGTGTGGAGCTGCTCTGTGCAGTGACCAGGGAAAGAAGCTTGCTGGGGAATGTGCCAGACAGATGCCATCAGGATAAGTATGAGCTGTCATTCCCTAGAGTTCTCTCCAGCCTCTAATGCATGGGAGCAAGTCCCATAGGTGGCACACTGTGGTCACATAGCTCTGTTACACAACTCACATCCCCTCTGCATTCAGATGAATGTTGAACTGTAAATCATGAGTGCCTCTGATTTACAAGAATGTTTATTGCATAGTGTGTAGTGTAAAATCTCTTTTATACATCATGATGATCACTGAAAAGGGAAACTCACTGAAGCAATATTTGTGTTACCTGTAAGCAGGCATTAGTAAATCCTGTGGCTGTGTGGGCAGCAGTTTCCCAGTGCTCTTCAGTCTGCTGTATGCTGATTGTTCTGGCATTGTCTGAATAAAAGAAAAAACAGAATGATAGTTGTACACTGCTCACCTCAACATACAACATAAAGGACTGTGGGGCATAATCAGAACACTGTCCTTTAGTACAAACATTGTTCCTGTGAGGGATAGTTTAATTGGAGTATTAAAAAGAGAGAGCAAGATTCCTTGGTGAGGACTTACAAACACTTCAGAAGATGTGTAATGCAAATGCAGCTTGCAAGTCTGATACCTCACTGGCCTCTTCTTCCTGTCCACTCTGTGTACCTGCTGTAATGGTCTTCTGTTGGCCTTCTTAGTTCCTCCAAAAGACTTCTAGGTCATCACTTGCTGAAAATGGACATCCAGTTGTTGATAATTCTCCCAGAGTTTGTGTAGCTTTGGTCCTTCACTGATGGCTCTTGTTTGCTGGATTGCCTTGAAGTGCAATAGAAAGCTGGAGGGTCAGTAAGTGGTTTTTAATATTCCTTTTTTTCTATTGCTACAACAAAAAAAGCCTTTCCATGAAGGATTTGAAAGGCCTACCATCTGAAACATTTGCACTATGCTTTTAAATGGTTTATGAACCAGACACACCTTTGTCCTCAGTCTAGGCTTTAGGTGAGCTTTGGGATTGAAGTCTTCATTCCAACTACATTTGTATTTCTTTTTAAACCAAGTCTAAAGTGTGGCTGGTTTGTCTGGTTAAAATGAATTCTTGGGTATCTCTGCAGCCATCACAGCCTGCTCTCCTTGTTCTCTTCTCAGTAAGATGTTGAATGTACCAGTGAAAGGGGCAGAGTTGTGGGGGGAAAGGCTGCTGCAACACTTGTGCACTGTTTGCTACTTGCAAATGTTCCTGTTTTGTGATTTATCTTTCTGTTCTTATAAGATGTATATATTTTCTAAATGATTTCTTGGTGTATATAAGGTGTGTTCTTTAATGAAGTGATGCAATAAGGAGCTTTGCACAGTTCATTTTCAAACTCAATGCCTAGAAGAAAAACAATCACCTGCCTAAAGATGCAATTGTTTCAACTTGATTTGAAGGTAATGCTTGAATTTTGATAACAATGGAGATAAGGACTAAGGGCATACTTGCCACTGAGCTTTTTAAGTTTCTTGCAGCATACCAAATCTCTTAATTAGCTGTGAAGGAAGATTTCTGTAATAAATTCAGGGATTGCATTAAAAACCTTGACAACTTTATTGTTCAGGTGCTTGAGAGTATCTGTAACAAGATGCATGAGATTTTCATCCACTGAGCAAGTATCCCCATCCAGCAAAGTTCCTTTTCTTCACAGGCTTAGGAAGAAATGAAAAGAGTCTAAATTGTCTGCAGTTACCTCTGTACATGCAGCAGTTGAAACCACAAAACTTTACCCAGGTTTGGAATTCTGTACAACCTGCACTTTATAATAAAGCAGTTTTGCAACTTCAAACAGCAGTCAATCCTCAGCCTTATTTCATTCAGTGAAGAAAAAAAGGTCCCGTGCAACAGCTTGTTTTTCAGTGGTTTAAAAACGAACATGACACACAGAGAAGTGTTGATCCATCCCCTGTACATGATGTTTCAGTTGGTTTTATGTAGTTACCAAGATTTTGTTTAGATACGTGTATCAAACTGGAACTTTTTTCAACTGTAAATATATGGTTTTGTTAAATAAAGTCATGTAAAGTTATCTTAACCAGCCCTTGTCAGTGTAATTCAGAAGAGAAAAATTCAAGCACCTGTCTTTCTTCACAGGCTTCTTCAGCAGTTTTTGTCTGTCCAAAATCAGGACTTTGTGCTCAACTGAAGTCAGTTTTGTCTTCTTATGTAGGTATAACTTCAGAGATTAAAGTGGAGAAGCTTTATTATGTTGCTTACTTACCTGAAAAGAGATCAAAGCACCAGATAAAGAACAGAACAGTGGAGAGAAGACCATACCTGTGCAACATGAGGGATGCAGTGGAAGTCTTGGCTGCCACCATTCTAGTTTCTCTGGTAAACACATTTCTCTCTTCCTTGTACTGACTGATTTGCTGGATTAGGATGTAAAATCCCACAGAAGCCTGTTCCAGACTCCATCACCTCACAGAAAAGAGGCTCCTCCTCCTGTTCAAGGGGAACCTTCTCTGCTCCAGTGTAGTCACAGTGTGGGTGCATGATCCAGTCAGAACAGGCTTCCTGCCACTAGCCACACCTGTGAAGGTTGGTTGCCCCTTGGCTGTGCCCAGAAGGCAGCTGCAGTTAACTGTTGTGCACTTAATGCCAGAGCAGAAAATCCCTTCAAGAGGGTGGGGAGACCAGGATTTGAGTTGAGGCAGGGCAAGTGCTCTGCTTAGACAGTACTGCCCTGCTCCCCAGTGAGTCTGACTTTGTCTAGGTGCCCCTGCTCTGGCAGGGGGTTGGACTAGATGGCCTTCTAGGTCACTTCCACCCCCTGACACTGTGTTTCTGTGAGTGCTGAGATGGTTTCCTGAAAGTGGAGACCTTCCACTGAGGGGTTTTTGGTGGGTTCAAAGTGAGTAGCTACTGGCATCACTGAGCATGTGACACACAGCACTTTAAAAAGGCCTTTTCAGGAGTGTGGTGGTCATGTATCCCCAGGACTTGGAAAACCAAACCAACCAACAAACCCAACAGCACATGAAAACTCAGATGCTTCAATTTTTTATTTCTTTTTCATGCTTGCTTTTCTTTAGTCATTTTCAACAAGGAAAGAGGAGGTGGCTTCCTTGATTTTTTTCTGAATTGCCTTAGAAGTGAGGATCAGGGCCGCATGGTTACGTTTCAGAGTTTCCAGCTGCTTGCTCAGCAGCCCTATGGTATCCATCTTCTCCTCGAAATCTCTAAGGAGGATTTCATATCCAAGCAATCCACACTCCTGCTGCAGTTTAAAATTGCTTCTCCACAGTTTGTCTCTGGCCTGCTTTGTTTTGATCAGGACATCTCTCTTCCGTGACATGACGGCCTCAATCTCCATCAGCTCAGCCTTTCTGCGCTCGTTCTCGGCTTCCACCAGCTGCAGCTTTTCCCTGAAGTGGTTGAGAATGTGGGATGTGTCCGAGACCTTATTTTTGAGCTTGAGGACTTCATTAGTGAGGCTGTTAATCTTTTTTCTGTATATTTGATTCTCTTTCTTCACATCCTCAAAGTCCAGAAGGCTTTGACCCTCTCCCTCTTCCCCGTGAGCGTACAAGAGGCTTTTAAGGTTTTTGACTTCATTCTTCAGCCTGATGTTTTCCACACGGGCCTAGAGAAGTAGAAATAAAAAGAAGAATTAACTCTTTAATCCTTGCCCTGCCGGGGAAGAAATGCTTCTCTTAATGTCATGACAAAGCCCGGAGGGGTGAAAGCAGCCCACATGCCTTCAGACCGAGCGGTTAGGGGAAGGCGGTGCCCCGGCTGGAGGAGGAGAAACCCTTTAGGGAAGGGGCAGAGAGATGGCGATGGGCCAGCCGGGGCTCACCTCTCGCAGTTGTTGTTCTTGCTCCCATTCCTTGGCCTGGATCAGCTCCATCGCCTGCCTGCCGCGAGACTGGCGGCCGAAGCCGGAGACGGTCGCCTCCTTCTTGCGGCTCTGGAAGGCGGCCCATTCGGCCTGGGCCAGCTTCTCCCGCTCCTCGCCGTACTGCCGCCGGGCGGCCGCCCGTTCCCGGCTGGCGGCGGCCGTCTGCTCCCGCCGCTGCTGCAGCTCCCGCAGCTGCTGGAGGCACTGCGTGTACACCTGCTGCCCGTCCGCTCCCAGCGCCGCCCGCCGCCTCTGCAGCTGCCCCGGCCGCAGCAGCTCTCCTAGCCGCACCTGCAGTCGGGCGCTGGCCTGCTGCAGCTGCTGCCGCTCGCTCACCAGCCGCTCGTGCTCCTCCAGCAGCGCCGCCCGCTCCAGGCGCTCCTGCTCCTCCTCGCTGTCCGCGGCCGCCTCGCTGCTCTGCCCCTCGGGGACGGCCGGAGCCGGGGTGCTCGGGGTCTCTTCGGGAGTCGCCTCGCCAGCGTCACCGTCCTGGCCGCTAGCCTCCTCCTCCTCGGCGCCTCCGGCTGCTGGCTCCGGGGACCCCGCAGCTTCCTCCGCCACCTTCGGCTCCTCTGGCTCCTCGGGCTCTAGCTCCGGCGGCTCCATCTCCTCCAGACCCAGCTTCTCTGGCTCGAAGGGCTCCCACTCCTCCGGCTCCTCTGGTCTCGGCTCCAGCGGGGTCACTGGTCTCGGTTCCGCGGATTCCCCGGTTCCATCAAACTCCTCAGGCTCTGGTGGCTCCCTGGTTTCATCCAACTCCTCAGGCTCCGGTGACTCCCTGGTTCCATCTAACTCCTCAGGCTCTGGTGGCTCCCTGGTTCCATCTAACTCCTCAGGCTCTGGTGGCTCCCCGGTCCCATCCAACTCCTCAGGCTCTGGTGGCTCCCCGGTCCCATCCAACTCCTCAGGCTCTGGTGGCTCCCTGGTTCCATCCAACTCCTCAGGTTCTGGTGACTCCCTGGTTACATCGAACTCCTGAGGCTCCGGTGGCTCCCTGGGCCCATCGAACTCCTCGGGTTCTGGTGGCTCTCTGGGCTCACCTAACTCTTCGGGCTCTGGTGGCTCCCTGGGTCCATCTAGCTCCTCGGGATATGGTGACTCCGCGGACCCATCTAACTCCAAGGGCTCCAGTAACTCCCCGGGCTCATTTAACCACTCGGGCTCCGGTAACTCCCCAGGCTCATCTAACTCCTCGGGCTCCGGTGACTTCCCTGGGTTATCCGGGCTCAGATCCTCTGGCCCATACAGCATCTCGGAGCGCTCCAGCTCCGCTCTTCCCGGAGCCTCCGCCTCCATCGCCGGGCAGCCCCTCGTTTGTCCAGTTGCCCGGACAACGCGACTCGGCTTTGCCAGCCCCTGGCCGGCCCCGCCCCTCTCTTGTGACGCCGGCTCAGCCGCGTCCCCTCGCCCGGCACCGCCACTGAGCGACGGGGTTACTCGGGGTCTCCCCGCTCATTGGTCGCCGGGAAGAGAGAAGGGTCTCGCTCGACCAATCCCGACGCCCCGTTCGCTTTATTACCCCCCGCCGCCAGGCGCGTCGCTCCCATTGGCCAGCGGGCCGAGAGGAGGGCCTGTCCCTGCGCTCCCATTGGTCGCTCCTCTGGGGGCTCCGCCCGCCGGGCGCGCTGCCATTGGCCCAGCCGGTGCGGGGGCGTGTCGGCGCGTGCGCGCGGCCCGTCGGCGGGCGGGGTAAGATGGCGGAACTGGGGAAGAAGTACTGCGTGTACTGCCTGGCCGAGGTCAGCTCCCTGCGCTTCCGCTGCACCGAGTGCGCCGACATCGAGCTCTGCCCCGACTGCTTCTCGGCGGGAGCCGAGATCGGCCCGCACCGCCGATGGCACGGCTACCAGCTCGTCGACGGCGGCCGCTTCACCCTTTGGGGCGCCGAGGCCGAAGGCGGCTGGAGCAGCCGGGAGGAGCAGCTGCTGCTGGACGCTATCGAGCAGTTCGGCTTCGGCAACTGGGTAAGGCCGGCGGGTCGCGGTCCGCGTTGCCGCCTGACAGCGAGGGAGCGGCGCCCGGCGGGGCAGCGCTGGCCCCTCGGGCCGCGGGCGGGCTGCTTTCCCGCGGCGGGTGCTCCCCGGGCCGAGGGCGCCTCGTCCCCGGCCGGCAGGTGCTCCTTCGGTGGCCGCCCGCGGCGGAGCTTCTGGGACAGAAGCCCTTCAGGCTTCCCGGACCTGTCGCTGCCTTCAGTTCCAGCATCTGCCCCGGCACCTCCACAGCCTGTTCGGGCCACAGATCTTGTGCCCTTTCCTTAGTGTCTGGTCTTTTCCTTCAGCATGGCCCAGCTGTCAAGGTGCTGCTCGCCTTCTGTGCCAGGACCTGTGTCAGAATCTGTGTCAGGGCACGGCCAGGCTCGGTTTTAAAAAATACCAGTAAAAAGCATCAGCTTTTGATTCATTGTTACTGGATGATATTTTATTTTATTTCAACATAAAGACTTTAAAAGCCTTTATGCTCACTGTAGCTCACTCTGCAGTGTGTGACAAGAGGAAATTCTTGCTGTCAGTACTTTATGTTGCTCTAAAAGTTCTTGAATGATGAAGTAGAATCACAGTGTCAGGGGTTG
>VYZU01019431.1:0-53144 GCA_013401355.1 Ceyx cyanopectus | reverse complement strand
CTGACTTGTGTCCCAGGCACTTTCCCCCTTTCAAGCTTCATTTTCTCATTTATAAAACAAGAATAATTAACCTGCCTTTCATCCACCTTGGGATGTTTTGTCTGTTTTGGCTGGGATCCAGGAAGAAACATCTGGGACAAAGAATGACTTAAATAGCTACCTAATGACCTATTGAACCAGGAGAGGAAGGTGTCTAAAACACAAAAGCCAGGCTATCCATTAAATGCTCATGAAAATCATGACCTTCAGGAAAAAAAACCAAACCAACAAAGCAGCAATATTTCAACCAGCAATGGAAAAAGTGAAGATCAAGTCGAAAACTTTAATGGAAATTCACATTATTTCTCTTTCTTCCCTTTTTTTTCTGGCAGCTGCTGCATCTGCTGTTATTGTATTTCATTAGCAGGATTACAGATATCATTTCAGATGAGTAACATCATAAAAGAAAAGGCAGCAAATCTATTGAGATGTAGCTTGAAGCAGAACTGGCCCTCTCTGCTCTCTGGGATATTGTTCCCAGCTGAGATTTACAGGGCTCTAACAATGCATCACAAATGACATCCTATGTAAACAACCAGAGAACAAATGTGAGATGTTATTTAAATGCCTCATTAGGAAGGGGAAATTTCATCTCTGGATTCTTTGCTTCTCTTGCCTTTGCAGTAGATTTAATTGACAGATCGAGATGAGAAACAACAACATTTGTTTACCAGAACTGCCTATTATTAGTTACAATATTGGTGCCTAGGAGAAGAGTGCAAGGCCCTATAGAAGTGCTCCAGACCCTAGAGAACATCTAGTCTCAAATAAAATGAAGAATTAAGGCCAACTGAGCTGTTCACAGAAGCTGCCCAAAGGACTTTTGGCTTTTAAACAGCTCGTAGATCAAATGAAACTTGGGTGTTAGCTTTGTTTTGGCCAAAGAACAGTTTGACTTCCATTGTTCCCTGGTGTTCACCACCAGGTTCTTAATGGGCATTCAAGGAACTCAAGATACTCAAAATATACCAGTGGGGCTTTGTCACTGGGAAAGGAATCCCGTGGCCATTAATTAGACAGATGCCTGTTGATTACAGCAGGGTCAAGGCCACTTCAGGCCAATCAACCTGCTCTGCATCAGGCTTTTCCAGCAGTCCCTGTGCTTCTGGACACCACAGCTGGGCAGGAGGCTTTAGAGAATGACCCAACAGCTCCTCTGACAAGGAACTTCATGGAATGGATCTCCATGAATGGCCAACCCCTGCCAGAGCAGGGGCACCCAGGGCAGCCCACACAGCAACAGACCCAGGGGGGGTTGGAAAGTCTCCAGAGCAGGAGACTCCACAACCTCTCTGGGCAGCCTGGGCCAGGCTCTGGCACCCTCACAGGAACAAGTTTCTCCTCTTGTTGAGCTGGAACTCCGTGGGTTCCAGTATGTGCCCACTGCCCCTCATCCCATCCCAGGGCAGCACTGCCAAGAGCCTGGCCCCTTCTGCTTCACCCCCACCCTGCAGAGATTTGTCCCCATCCATCAGCTCCCCTCTCAGGCTGCTCCCCTCCAGGCTGAACAGCCCCAGGGCTCTCAGCCTTTCCTCACCACAGAGATGCTGCAGCCCCTTCAGCATCCTCACAGCCTCCCTTGGACTCTCTCTGGTATTTGTAACCTGTTCATTTCTTCCCTTTCCTATTCCTGCAGGGTGAAAGGAACCCTGAGCACAAGCACAGCAAGAAAGCTTTCTAAAAACCTTGATATTTACCCTTGCTTCGAGTTAATGAAAGCAATACATCAAAGCCAAGAGGCTGAATAAATGATTCATGGTGAAAACCATGGAGTAGAGGAGAGTTCTGCCTCTTCCTGACCTGTCCCCAAACTGCAGTGACCTGGGATGGATTCGCTGTTGGAAAAGACTGGCCAGTGAAATTCCTGCTGTGTGAATTATTCTGCAGCTGCAGCTGCTTCACAGGCTCTGCTGCTGGAAAACCTGGGCTGGCCCTGCCCACTGCCAGGCTCCCACTGCTCCTGATGGATGTTTAAGTGCCTTGGAGCATTGCAGCCTGGCATTTCCCTGGTCCCAGTCCTGCAACTGCTTACAGACGTGAGATTGAAATGCATTCGTCTGATGGACACGTCTCTGGACCATGCTCATCTTTAGGAAAAAAAACAGTTTTATTTTTGTTTTGACTTGATTTTTCAATGCTTATGTTTTGATTTGGCTTTTTTTTTTTTTTTTTCCTAATCCAGCTCTGAAATCCTTCTGATTTCCCATCAAAATGAATATAGGGGGTTTCATGTCACCCAGGCAATATTTTCAACTCAGGTAGCTAAGTCATGTCTTGCATCAGTTGGTAAGACTTAAGTTCCTAAGCTGACAATCAGAAGATACCAAAGCTTAAGACAAAGCAAAGCAAATTGGTCTAAATTATTCCATAAATGGGATTAGCAGGAAAATGTGAAGGTAGAAAAAGCCAAAAGAGAGCTGAACATGGAAATCAGAGGCTGCAAAAGAACGACCAAGCCAGTTACACATAACTAGAGCTTTTTTTTTCCCTGAGTTTGACATATAAATCCTAGGAGATAGAATCCTAGAATGGTCAGGTTGGAAGGGACCTTAAAGCTCATCCAGTCCCAAATCCCATTATATTTTATTAGGAATAAATAAATATTAGGACTAAATAACTAAATACAATGACTCAGGGATCACTCACATTCATTTACATGCAAATCCCCACAGAAAGATGAACATTAATTAGACTCTCTGCAGCAGGCTGCAGGCAAGATGGAAATGGCTTTTCTTACCCCTTTTCTTTTGGGGAGGGGGAAGTGGAAAGGAGAAAGAATGGAGGAAAATCTCAAAATAGGCATCTAAATGTTGCATGCTTCCTTGCTTTTAGTTTCTGATGCTTGCTTGTCTGAATTTCCACGGTTGCTTTCAGTGTCAAGTAGTTTTCAGAAGGCAAATTGAAACCTTAATCTGCCAGTGACATAAATCGACTTCTAAATGACAAATAATATTCTGTTTACCACTAACAGCAATCGATCTTCATTGAGAACAACTGTGCTGACTCTGAAGAAATCTCTCCATTATTGCCTGATCAGAATGTAGCTACAGTCTGAGATTATTTCACTTTTTTTATAGGGGAGAAAAATAAAAGGTGGAGGGGAGCAGAGTGTTCTGTTCTCAGGGACACATTCACTCATCTGGGAAAGATCTTGGCAGGTTTGCAGGTGATCCCTGTGGTTGTGCTCTAGGAGGATGCTGAAGGGGCTGGAGCATCTCCCCTGTGCAGAAAGGCTGAGGGAACTGGGACTGTTTAGTCTGGAGCAGCCTGAGAGGGGAGCTGATGGATGTCTGTAAATATCTGAGGGGTGGGAAGGAGACAACCTCTTTTCAGTGGTGCCCAGCAATGGGACAAGGAGCAATGGGGATAAACTGGAGCAGAGAAGGTGACAACGAGGTGACTGTAGCCAAGCAACAGCAGAGGCACTTCCAGCTGTCTAAAGGGTTGTGTTTGGTGATGGTGTGCTGAGGCTCAAGAACTAGAGCTGGGGGGTGACTTGATCAACACACAACCCCTGTTTGTCCTTGGGAAGATGATGAGCCATTCCTGAAAGTGCTTTGCCACAGGATCAGGTAAATTGGCTTTTATTGAAACATACTGTCACACGAGGGGGGGGGAGCTGGGAGGAAGATTCCAATTTAACAGAAGTACATTGCATTTCAGGCTCCCAAATAACTATTGATATCTGCTGTCCTGGAGCAAATCATATCTCCCTTGACAAGTCAGACAGCTGCTCTTTCTCTATCTTCCTTTTGTTATCTTTAATAGCCACGGATTGTTGTGCTACCTTGAAAAAATGTTTTCCACTTTCTTAATGGATGTCTCACCTCCTGCTATTAGCCTTGGTTCAAGGGTTCATCTCATGCCTGCTCTTGCCCACAGAACTCAGAGCCAGTGCTCTGGAAATGAGAGTGTGCTGGGTGCCGCTGCACAGTGGGTACAGCTCCCCTTCCCCTGCAGCTGGCAGCCTGAACAAGCTCTCCTGGTCACCCTGAAACCTCCACAGCTCATCTGCTCCAGGCTCCTGCTCAGAGCAGGGCCAGCTTTGAAGTCCTGTGCTTAGTGTTTTCCTCAGCTGGGGCCTGCTAAATTCCAGCAGATCCCAGTTTCTTGAGGCAAACGTTCCCTCGTTTGATCACCATTGTTGTGAAGACTTTTTTTCCCCATTTATTTAAGGTATGGGAATATCTGAACTACAGGGAGGCTAGCAATTGTAAGATAGGTTGAAAGAAAACCCTGCCTGTGTCTGACCAATTGACTTTGAAGTGAAAAGCCAAAGCCAATCTCTCCCACTGCCCTAAGGTGTGCCAGGGGAAATCAAGGCATGCAGTAGAAATGGGCAGGGTGAGTGACAGTGCCACTGTTGCCTCTGTTCCCTCTGTCACACTGCTGCTCCCAAAGCTCAATCAGCACCGTGGGCTGTGGAAAATCAGCCCAAAACCTGCCAGGTCAGGCCTAACATCCTTCAGCAGCAAACCAGAGTGTAGGTGGGCTGAGCAACAACGTGCCTAGGAGAGGCAAAGGAGGGGGGTTTATATTGTCCCTCCAGTGAGCAGAGCTTCCAGGCACAGCCTGCTGCAGCCAGGAACAGCCTGCTGCAGCCTGGCACAACCTGCTGTAGCCTGGCACAACCTGCTGCAGCCTGGCACCAGAAAGAACTGACAACTGAACAGCTCTGCCAGCCACCATCCTTTCTGCAGCCTGCAGTATTCCCTCATTAATCCCTGATTAAAAACTAGCTGCACATCCCATGTCAGGTGTCGTAGTCCCAAATGAGAAAAAAACCCAACAATCCCTTTGGATCAGACTGTAGGATAAGCACTGGATTGGAGAGAGGGGCAAGAGTGACACTTGGTAAGGAGTTTTGCCAAATATATGAACAAACAGGGTCCTCTTTATACTTCTCAGTGGTGCACACACAGCCCCCCCAGTATTCCATGGAGTATCCAGCACTGACACTGGCCCTGCCACCACTCCAGTGGGGAGAAGAGGGAGGTGCCCAGGGAGGTGGTGGAGGCCCCATCCCTGGAGCCATTGCAGGTGGGGCTTGAGGAGGCCCTGAGCACCCTGCTCTAGTTGCAGATATCCCTGCTCTCAGCAGGGCTTGGGCTGGATCAGCTCTGGAGCTCCCTTCCACACAGACACTGCTGGGATTCCATGATTCTGAGAGACTTCTCTGTGTGCTGCTCCCAGCTCTCTTTCATTCTCCCTTTCTTAGCTGAGACCAAAAAACAGGATTATTTTCCAATCTCACGTTTGCAGCTATCAGCTAGAAAGTACACTGACAGAAAAGAGAAATTCAGACCTTCCCCCATGAAATTAACAGCCACTCTTTGTGATCTCAACAGGTCCCCAGTGGTACCCCTCCCGGGTTGGCCTGCAGCTGGAATGCAGTAAGTATTCCCATTCCTGAATCCAGCCACCAAACACATTACTAACCCTCTGGCAGCTTCTGCTCCTAGCAGGACTGCCCTCCCCGTGTGTTCCTGGGGGAACTGGCAGTGCTTTTCCATTAATTGAGATCAGTGATTAACTCATTAGCTTTCTCATTAATAAAGGAATCTAATGGTTTTCATAACCACTGAATAAAAATGTTTCAGAACAGAAGATCAAATAATGAAAATGAGGTGGTTTAAACCCTCCACTCACTGCAAATTTTACCACTTTAGCAGAAGATGCAACTGGCTGCAGGAGGCACCCAGTACAACAGTTCCTGGTGGGCATGGCACTGGGACATGAAGATGCCTTTGGTTTGTGGACATAGAATCCCAGAACCATTCAGGTTGGAAAACCCCCTTGGGATCATCCAGTCCAACCATCAGCCCTGCTCTACACAGGTCACCCCTAAACCATGGCCCTCAAACCCACATCCAAACCACCCTGCAACACCCCCAGGGCTGGGGACTCAACCACCTCCCTGGGCAGCCTGTGCCAGGCTCTGGCTGCTCTTTTCCCTCCTGCCCAGTCTGCCCCTCCCCTGGAGCAGCTGCAATCCAGCCCCTCTGCTTCTGCCACTAATGCCCTGTGAGCAGAGCCCAGCACCAGCCTCTCTGCAATGGCCTGGCAGGTGCTGCAGAGAGTCAGGAGGGCTCCCCTCAGCCTCCTCTTCCTCACACTCAACACTCCATGGAGCATTGCAAAGCCCTAGTAAATGAGGGCTCAGCACCCTCACTGACTTAAACAGCCAACAACCATATCCTGAAAGGCAGACACACCACTTAGAGTGGAAGAAAGGGGTGCTGCAGCCATGGCAATATCTTATGCCAGTGGCTGGTGGTGCTTCTTATTGCCCAGCCCACTGCTTCTGGAAGAAAAATAAACCCAAAGAGACCAGATATTGCCATGTGGTGTCTCCTTCCCATTGGTCTTGCAAGAGAGAACAGAAAGGGCTCTGTGGAGCTGTGTGCCTGTGGCCCACACCTGACAGGTCTCTATGAGCAGAGGGAGCTCTGCTCTGCTGGTAGCCAGAGCAACTGTCAGGGAGATGCTCTGAGCTAACCTGGAATCACAGAGTCATTATGGTTGGAAAAGAATAATCAAGTCTAACCACTCACTCAGCACTCTCATCACCACTAACTCCTGTACTGAAGGGCCACATCCACACATTTGCTGAACCCCTCCAGGGATGGTGATTCCACCCCCTGCCTGGGCAGCCTGTGCCAAGGCCTCACCACTCTCCCCATAAAGAATTTCTTCCTCATATCCAATCTAACCCTCCCCTGACTCAACTGGAGGCTGTTTCCTCTCATTTGGGAGAAGAGCCCAACCCCAGCCTGGCTACACCCTCCCCTCAGGCAGCTGCAGAGAGCCATGAGGTCTCCCCTCAGCCTCCTCTGCTCCAGGCTGAACAACCCCTTGAAGAAGGCTGGACAGATGCTGTGAAAGCAGTAGCCAGATGTGCTGTGAAACCAGTAGCCAGATGTGCTACAAGCAGCATCAGAAAGCTTCAGCTCTGACCTTGCTGAACTGGAGAGTAAGCCCCAAGTGGCAGCAATAAACCAGATACCAGCTGGGTCTCCCCAGGCTATGCTGAGCCTCCCACAGCATTCCNTCTGCTCCAGGCTGAACAACCCCTTGAAGAAGGCTGGACAGATGCTGTGAAAGCAGTAGCCAGATGTGCTGTGAAACCAGTAGCCAGATGTGCTACAAGCAGCATCAGAAAGCTTCAGCTCTGACCTTGCTGAACTGGAGAGTAAGCCCCAAGTGGCAGCAATAAACCAGATACCAGCTGGGTCTCCCCAGGCTATGCTGAGCCTCCCACAGCATTCCTGCTGTTCCTGCCATCTCCTCTTCCCTTCTTTCCCTACAGATGGGCCCTACTTGAAGGATTCCATCAGCATCCAAAGCCTTGCTGTTTCCTCCATCATCACTCTGTATTTTACAGACCTGGGGCAGCAGGTTGGTTGGACCACAGTAAGTATGTCCAACGTGTTACACCTTCATGTGCAATGTGTTTTGACATCAAATCACTCCAGCTTCCTTCCCTGCCTGTCCCTCTGCCCAGTGGTGTCACTACTTTATCAGCAATCAAAACTGAATCAAATGGACAGTGAGCCAAGTTATCAATGTGCTAACTGACATCCAATTAAAGATTAGAAAACAGACATCAAAATATTGCCTGAGGGAGACAAAAAAATCAGTTTTTAAGAACAGTTGTAGCCTACCTAAGGTTTCTGTGCCTGTGCAGGACCTGTTTTGACTTCTGGTCTCAGTTTGACTCCAGTTATTTTCCTGGCATCAGCTCTTGGAAGGGCAGGGTGGTGGGAGTGAGGCCACATGTTCCACCCAAATGAGGCTGTGGGCAACTCCAGCCTCTGTGCAAGAGGGAAGTGACAGATCCCATTCTTTCCCAGCCCAAAGACAAAAGGCAGCAGAAGGTTTGAAGGAATGGGAGGTGAAGAGACTATTCCAACATCCTGCAGCAGGCAGAGGTGTTGGAGCTGCAAGCAGTGCTGGGCTGAGCTGGCTGTCCCAGGTGCACACACAGCCACCCACTCCCAGCAGGCAACCAGATTCTCGACTTCTGCAGGAATAAGACAGAGCTAAAGGCCAGAAAATCCATGAAGAGAGTACCCACAGCAATGGAACCAGTTCAGTTCTTCCCTGGGAGGGTGCCAGAGCCTGGCCCAGGCTGCCCAGGGAGGCTGTGGAGTCTCCTGCTCTGAAGACTTTCCAACCCCACCTGGGTCTGTTGCTGTGTGGGCTGCCCTGGGTGCCCCTGCTCTGGCAGGGGGTTGGACTCCAGCATCTCCAGAGCTCCTTTCCAGTCCCCACCAATCTGGGATTCATTCTAACTCCAGGATCAGCACTGTAGGGCCTCATACCCACCTCTACTGGGGTCACATTGATTAATTGATTGATGAATAGGACCCTCTTTGACCCTCAATCTATCCCACCACCTCTCAACTGTGGAATGTCCTTGTGAAGCAAAACCAGGAGCAGTGCAGCCTCCTGTTTTCCCACACCTAGGTAATCTGCAAGAGCCTTATTTATTCTCTCCTTTCCCAGTGGTTTATGTAGCTAAGACAGTAACATAACTAAAACTTAATAGCCCATAATAAACAGTGCAGCTCAGCTAGGTGCTGGTGGTGCAGGCAGTGGCATTGCCCATGATTTAATCTGTGTGTGCAGAAAGAACTCCCTGAGCTTTTCAATATTCATCTTGGGCCATTCACTTTCATATTCCAGAGCTGTCTCCATCCTCAGTGGGAGAAATCTCCTTCCCAGGCACATCATTTAAACAGTCAAGGGTTTTTTATTGTAGCTAGGCTATAGCAATAGAGAAAAAGTTCATAGAAGATTGTGTTCTAACAATAGCAATTAAGGACACATTTGTGCACCAGGATGGGTAGTTTTACTGCCATTTTTACTGTGCTTACAGCTCCCATTCTCCCATCCCCCTGGATGCCCCATCAGATTTATGCACACTCTGAGGGATGCTTCTGATTTAAAGGGTTGGCATTTAAATCAACAAGGCAGAGAATAAAAATATTCTTATCTTGTCAGCAAAATGAGAGCTGAGGTGCAAAGGTCTGGGCTCCAAAAACAGCCCCAGAAGCACACTGAGATATGCTGGTGCTCCAGAGGTCAGTACTGGGCATGGGTCTCTCTAGGGGAAAATTAAGCACAGAGGTGGGTCTGCTGAGCTTTGGCATCTCATTGGAGATGGAACTTGAGATATCCCTGGAGGATCAAGAAAACAAAGCCCTTCCATGCTGGGAATGAGCTATGCCTCTCCCCTGGGGAAAGTGGTGCCACCTCCCCCTCCTGGGACCAGTGACCCCTCCAGGAGTGCTGTAAAATAAAAGGTGAGGCTGTTGTCTGTTTCCAAACAAACAGTTTGGCTCTCAAAGCCTAGGAGCATCTTTCTGAGTCAAGAAGCACCAGTTTCCCTTCTGGAGCATGCAGAGTCTCAGTGACAGTCTCTGTCACCCTCCACATTGGTGGCTCCAGAGCTTGTGTCTCCTGTTGTCTGGTTAATCCCTCTGTTGAGGCTGCTGCTTTGTAGGAAGGAGTTTCCTTCTCATCTCAGCCAGTGAGACAGTGACACAAAGCAGCTGTGGTGCTCTGAGCTCTGAAAGGCCAGCCAGCCCCTCACACCACAGCTCTGAGCCTGCCTGGCCAGATCTCAGCCAGTCCAAGAGGCTCAGTCCTCTCAGGGAGGAGGGAGGACAAACTGGGGTGAGGGGTTTGTGTAATTTGGGAATTACTTATTGATCTCTTTTGAGAAAGAAGCCCTTTTCTGGGATAAGGTGGATAGAAATCCAACTTCAGCTGGTTCTTAGAAGAGAGGAGGCCCTCAAGGCTCATTTCTAGAAAGCAATTCCAGGAGAAAACAAAAAAAACCACCCCTCCAACAACCTGTTTCTTCCGATCCTGGAGCAGCACTTTGCTAGAACTTTCTCTCTACTCCATCTTCTTGTCTTTTTTTTTATGAAACAAATATTATCTGCACAGGATTTACCAATTCCTTCACCCTACCTGGAGGGGATAGCTGAGGTTTGCTGAGTGATGCTGCAGAGACACTCATGGGAGCTGAGTTTACAGATCTTTCCTCAGCCTCCTGCAAAGATTGGACCACCAGGGGGGTTGAAATTCCCATCACTGGGGTGCTGGGTTTTATTTTCAATCTCTGTCCAATTTGGGGTCTGAGCACATGTGACAGAGACCTCTTTGGACATGTTGGCAACATGGCACATCACTTTTTGCAGCAAGGCTGGCATTTTACTGCTGAGAATGCCCACTGCTGTGGCAGTCAGAAGGAGAAAGAAAACCATTCTGTAATTCAGACTCAAGTTAAAACTTCCCTCATTTGAGCAGTGATTGCAGTTTCTGACTGATCAGGTTCTGTTGGCTCATTGCTACCAAAAGGATCAAAACAGAACTGAGAAAACAGCAAAGAACTGTGAAAAATACATTTTATCTCCAAGTCTGTGAACAGCATAAGATGAACCCTGAAACACAGTGCTTGAGTAAATATCTTCTGTAGCTGTCATTTAGAATTAGGGATTGCTTAAATATTTCCAACCATGATTATTCAATGATTTTAAGGCTCTTAAAATATTTAAGCAACCCCTAATTCTAAATCATGTTCTCTTCTGGCTGGCAAAAGCAGAATGATAACTGAGTTGGACAGTGGCAAATGAAGAAGAAACCCAGAGATCTGTTTGCAGCTTTGTGGTTCTCTACAGCACTGAAGACTTCTCCTGGGAGGAAGGCCCTGCTTGGTTTCTCCTCTTCCTCTCATGAGTACCAAAGTGTTTCTGTCCTGGGGGTGGCTGGTGAAGAGGGGAGGAGCAGTTTGCTCTGCCTGTGGCTGGCAGAGCTCCCTCAGTTGGTCCTGGAAATGGGAACCAAGCCCATGAAGTCTGTGGGATGAGTGTGGCACGAAGTGTTGGAGGGTTGGAAACCAAGATGCAGCCAAAGTGCTGCAGACTGCTTCTCTCACCTTCTTTGTACTGAGCTGAGCCTCAGGGAGCAACTTCAGAGGTTTTTTTCTCTAATTTGGGAATGGAAGAAGAAACTTCAGTGAAGGTTTGTCACCTTCCAGTGGAATGGAGAGGTACAGATAATCATAATAGAAGAAAAAGGAGAGGATTTGAGGAACTGGGAGGCATGGGAGGGCTGAAGGTCCCAGAAAACAAGATAAATGATCATTNGTTGGACAGTGGCAAATGAAGAAGAAACCCAGAGATCTGTTTGCAGCTTTGTGGTTCTCTACAGCACTGAAGACTTCTCCTGGGAGGAAGGCCCTGCTTGGTTTCTCCTCTTCCTCTCATGAGTACCAAAGTGTTTCTGTCCTGGGGGTGGCTGGTGAAGAGGGGAGGAGCAGTTTGCTCTGCCTGTGGCTGGCAGAGCTCCCTCAGTTGGTCCTGGAAATGGGAACCAAGCCCATGAAGTCTGTGGGATGAGTGTGGCACGAAGTGTTGGAGGGTTGGAAACCAAGATGCAGCCAAAGTGCTGCAGACTGCTTCTCTCACCTTCTTTGTACTGAGCTGAGCCTCAGGGAGCAACTTCAGAGGTTTTTTTCTCTAATTTGGGAATGGAAGAAGAAACTTCAGTGAAGGTTTGTCACCTTCCAGTGGAATGGAGAGGTACAGATAATCATAATAGAAGAAAAAGGAGAGGATTTGAGGAACTGGGAGGCATGGGAGGGCTGAAGGTCCCAGAAAACAAGATAAATGATCATTGCTTGTGAAGGAACTGGAGATGCTGGTAAGAGAGGGAGCTGAGGATACATCTGTGGGAGGTAGAATGCCACTGGATGGGTTTCTCAGCAGATACAGATTGGAGCTTGTGTGTTTTGTGGCCAATTCAAACACAGCTGTGGGACAGGACCCTGCAGACTGCTGCTGTCAGGGAACTGTGGGTACTGCAGAGTTAACAGCAGTGCCAAATAAACAGAATGTGAGTCTGGGAATCTGTGGGTGCCTGAAGAATGACTGTGAGTGCTCAAGAGAGAGAAACCCCAAGTGGTTTTTCACTGCTAAACCTCTAGGATCAGCAGATCATTTGATCAGAGGTGATGATCTCCAGGAAAAAAATCAAAAAAAGAAAAAAAATCTCAATTTTCTCCACAGCACCCTTTCCAACTAGAATTAGTTGTAATGCAAAGCACCTCCATTTACAGACAACAGTTGGCACTTGGCAGAGGTTTGTGCCTGAGCACACAAAAAGCCTGGCACTGCCTTGGTGCCACTGGCCAAGGCTTGAGCTGCTCCCAGTCAAGTGCTGTGAACTTTCCAAAGGCTGTTCCCTAGCACAAAGGCAAACCAAGTGCACAAGACTGGGCTTCTTTTTCATTTAATTAAGTCTAATAATTTCCAGCCTCCAGGGTTATCAGCACAGAACAGCTTGCAGTTGCCTGATTTCTTGCCAGGGTTTGATATTGTTTGTGCCTCTCCTCAGGCCATGGGTACTTCTGGCTCTTTGTTATTGCCCAGTGGCTGCAAGAAGTCAACTGATAGGGAAGAGGAGTTCACTGAAGCTGTCCAGTTGGCTGATTGAGATTCCTCAGATGCTGCTTCTAAGGCAAAGAGTGGAGCAACAATTTCTCTTGGTCTCAGCCTCAAACACCACAGGCTCATCATGAACCCAGCCCCAGTGCCAGCTCTCCAGGCACCAAAGGCTGTTAAGGAGCTACCAGGAGAAAGAATTCTGAGGGGTCAACATCTTAGTTGCTGCTGAACAACCTATGTGTGTTTACAGTAATTGCCTTAAGTTTTAACCACTTCAAGTTCAGGAAAAGAAGGTTGAGGAAAAAAGAACTTCCTGCTGCTTAAGGAAAAAAGAACTTCCTTGATGTCTGGTGCTGATAACTGGGGACCCTTTCCTATCTGTAGCCAGAGTAACCAGGGAGGGTGATGCTTCCCCTGTCATCTGTGAGGATTTGAGGATATTATAGACTGGCAGGGGCTGGAAGGGAGCTCTGGAGATGATGGAGTGCAACCCCCTGCCAGAGTAGGGGCACCCAGGGCAGCCCACACAGCAACAGAGCCAGGGGGGGTTGGAAAGTCTCCAGAGCAGGAGACTCCACAGCCTCCCTGGGCAGCCTGGGCCAGGCTCTGGCACCCTCCCAGGGAAGAAGTTTCTCCTCCTGTTGAGCTGGAACTCTCCATGTTCCAGTTTGAGCCCAGTGCCCCTCATCCCATCCCAGGGCAGCACTGCCAAGAGCCTGGCCCCTTCTGCTTCACCCCCACCCTGCAGAGATTTGTCCCCATCCATCAGCTCCCCTCTCAGGCTGCTCTTCTCCAGGCTGAACAGCCCCAGGGCTCTCAGCCTTTCCTCCCCACAGAGATGCTGCAGCCCCTTCAGCATCCTCACAGCCTCCCTTGGACTCTCTCCAGTATTTCCCTCCCTCTGGAACTAGGGAGCCCAGAACTGGACACAACACTCCACACGTGACCTCACCAGGGCAGAATAGAGAGGGAGCAGAGCCTCCTCAAGCCCCACCTGCAATGGCTCCAGGGATGGGCCCTCCACCACCTCCCTGGGCAACCTCTGCCAGTGGCCACCACTCTGCTGGGAAAGAACTTCTGCCTTAGTTCTCATCTCAGTCCCCTCCTTTTACACACATCCAATTTACAAATCCACTTACATCATCACATCCCTTCACAAATCCATCCCCACCTCTGCTCTTTGCAGTAAATATTGTGCTGCAACCCAAAGTACTCTGAGACTCTCAGCCACTGCCAAATCTGCCCTAGACAAGTTTCAGGTGCCCCAGTGTAGGCTAAGTTTTGTGGAATGGATTAGCCAGTTCCCTCAGAACGGGAGCAAAACCCATGGAATATTCAAGCAGCTCTTAAGAACTGAACTGCTGCTGCTGAGGGTTCTCTCCAAACAGGGAAACAGAAAATGCCTAAAAAGGTGAGGATTTGGAGATGCTGCCCCAGTGATGCCATTGTCAGCCCCAGGTAACACAATGGCCTTTAAGGAGGAAGCAAAACAAATTAAGAAGAAATTACTCAGGAAATTAATAAAAGTTTCTTAATGATCATTAGCTCCAGAGCATTCAGGCTGGGACTGTAGGATCTCAGGTAGTTAGATGCTATGTTTCATGGGCTTTGGGGAATTCAAGTGCCTGTTTCTCTTGGGCTTCTCAGACCTGGCAGCAGCACCATTTCAGCAGCAATACTGGTCTGACACCAGTAGATCTCCTCTTCATGTGCTCTGTCCTGTCTCAGTCTGACCCTGGCCCAGACCTGCAACCAGTGTCTTTGGCTCACTCATGCCAGAGAAACTAAGCTCCATGCACTGGATAATTGATAATCCTGCAGCTGCTTTTCCACCAGAGGACACGCCTGAGCTGTTTTCTGTCTCCTGCTGTGCCCAGAGCTTCAGGCAACGACCCAAAGTCCTTGTCCTGGCTGCAGGTACAATCCTCACACCATGCCCTCTGCTTCCCCTGCTCCATCCCAGATGTCCCGTTGGCAGTGGCAGAGAAACCATCATGAGCAGCCCTGCTAAGCTGGGAATCTGCCCCTACATGGCATGAAAAGAGCTGCAGGAAGGGATCAGCCTGGGAAAGGCTGCATGGCCTCTGCTCAGCTCTGCCCTGCAGCTTGCCCTGACAGATAAGGAGAGGCTGTGCCAGATGGCAACACGATGCCAGGCAGGGTGGGCTGTGTGGTACTAAAGGGCACGTTGTAAACATCTCAGAGAGGAATGAGCTGATGCCCTCATGTGAGGGTGGCTGATCCATTGGCCAGTTGTTCATAAAGATCCTATTGGGCTTTTGTCAGGTTCTCTCCACTCCACCCCTTCTGTTTATAGAATCCTTTGGTCCTTTTCTGCTTTTTCCCAACCAGCACCCCTGGTGTCATTGACTCACAGCAAAACTCTTTCCATTCCCTGCAGGAGAGCTGTGAGGATGGTGCCAGGCACTGCGCCAGCTGCCCCTGCCAGCCAGAAAATTCACCTCACATTCCCTCCAATAACTACAAAGAGTTCCTTTCATCTCTGCTGCATTTCTATCTTCCTAAATATACCCTCTGCTTTGACAAAATGGGATGATAATTCCAGAGCAGGTTGTTGGTCAGCTCAGCAAGGTATCAGTGGCATGACTGCAAGCCCTGGCTGCATGGATGGGCCCAGAGAGTGGTGGTCAGTGGAGTTAACCCAGCTGGTCACCAGTGCTCTCCTCAGGGCTCAGTGCTGGGACCTTTTCTGGTTACCATCTTTATTGATGACCTTGGTAAGAATACTGACTGCATCTTCAATAAGTTCACAGATGACACCAAGTGAGGCAGAGTGTGGCTCTGACATGAGGACAGGGAGGCTCTGCAGAGACTGGGCCAGGTTGTCCATGTCATGGAGTCCAACCCCCTGCCAGAGCAGGGGCACCCAGGGCAGCCCACACAGGAACAGAGCCAGGTGGGGTTGGAAAGTCTCCAGAGCAGGAGACTCCACAGCCTCCCTGGGCAGCCTGGGCCAGGCTCTGCCACCCTCACTGGGAAAAAGTTAAACACAGACTGAATTTTTGACTAGCTCCTGAAGCCTTCCTTCAGCATCTGAAACCAGCCACAGGGCAAAGGAGGAACACTGGATGTAGTGACAAGGAACCAGAACTTGGTGCTAAGTCCTGCCAGACTTTTCCTGGCAGCTCTGTAGTCAGCTCATGCCCAAGAGGTGACAGAAGCTGGCAGTTATGGCTGCATTTTGTGGGGCAGCTCATGGCTGAGAGGAAAAGCTGCACTGAAGAAAGCAGCTCATTCCAATGTCCCACACTGACCCACCTAGACCACAGCACCTCCTGCTCTGGCTGGATCTGGTGGCCATGCAGGCAGGTCCTGCTCTTCCAGCCAGCAGCACATTCCAAGCCCTGGTCCCTCCCCTCCAGATGACTCTGCTAGCCACCAGGGTTCAAAGCTGCTCCCTTTGCTGTCATGCTTGGTTGGCTTTTAACTGCTCTAGCACTTAAACTGCAAACAGCTCTGGCACAAAGCAAGTTCCCTCCAGCTCTGGGCCAGGGTTTTCAGTGTTAGTCAGATTCCAAACAGGCATCTGATGGCAGGGCCAGAAACATAAAGAGGAGATAACTCTGCTTTTCAGCACCTTCCATGAAGCATTCCTGACTAGGCTAATGTTCTGCACAGACACCTCTCTCATTTCCTAGATGGATTTTACTCCTTTGCTAAAGAGACAGCAGAAAAAAACCCTTATGAGTCGTTTAAGTGCTCCAAATGCTGTTTGAAGGATGAACATGTGTTGTGAGCAGGGGGATTCTTTTTCTCATGCCTTTGTGTACAATTTCCTACTCTGACACAGCTGTTTTCTTTCTTATTTCTAGTTTTTTTTAACAGAATATACTGGCCCTCTTGTCATTTATCTGCTTTTTTACATTCGCCTGTCAACTATCTATGATCAAGTGGAAAGCAAGAGGAACTTTCGCCATCCAGTGGTTCAGTAAGTGACTCTGGGGCAGCTATTTCCTTGGGAGCCACTGAGCTGGAGGGACAGAGACTGCCTTTCCCTGCCTGAGGAATTCCCAGGGCTCTGAGGCTGCAACCCTGAACCCAGAGCCCCTGCGAGTTTCAGACTGCTCTCTTACCATCAGCTTGGCTTTTCAGCAGCACTCACAGGCTTGGTCAGAACTGAGGTCCCAGTTGCTGTGGTCACTGCAACTGGTCACAGTGGGAGATGTAGGGTGTAGTCTGCACTCTAGACACAGCCTGAAGAGAAGGGGGAGTGACAAAAGGAGCAGAGGGAAACCCAAAGTTATGCTTGACAGAGAATCCCAGCAATGTCTGGGTGAGAGGGAGCTCCAGAGCTGATCCAGCCCAACCCCTGCTGAGAGCAGGAACAGCTGCAACTAGAGCAGGATGCTCAGAGACTCCTCAAGCCCCACCTGCAATGGCTCCAGGGATGGGGCCTCCACCACCTACATCTCTGGAGGGCAACCTGAGCCAGTGGCCACCACTCTGCTGGGAAAGAACTTCTGCCTTAGTTCTCATCTCCATCACTCCTTGCTCCTTCCAAACCATTGCCCCTTGGCCTTTCACTCCAGGCCTTTGGAAACAGCCCCTCTGCAGGCTTTGGAGCAGCTCCCTTCAGGTACTGCAAGGTGCTCTAAGGTCTCCTGGAGCCTTCTCTTCTCCAGGCTGAACAATCCCAGCTCCCTCAGCCTGTCCTGGGAGCAGAGCTGTTCCAGCCCCTGAGCATCTCTGTGGCCTCCTCTGGCCCTGTTCCAGCAGCTCCATGTCCCTGCTGTGCTGAGGGCTCCAGAGCTGGACACAGGGCTCCAGGGGAGCTCTGCCCAGAGCAGAGCAGCAGAATCCCCTCTGTCTATCTGCTGCCCACACTGCTCCTGCTGCAGCCCAGGCTGGCTTGGCTGCTGGGCTCCAGCACACCCTGGCTGCTCCTGGCCAGAAAGGACAGGTCACCCCAGTCTCCCTCCAGCACATTCCACTCCTAAAATGAGCATCATCAGCATCCAGCACAGAGCCAGCCCCCCCACAGCCCTCCCAGCTGCCACCAAGGCACAGCCAGGAGGAATTCGGAGAGGTCTGCACATCACAAGCAGGTGAGGTCCTACAATCCCTGCAGTTACCCCTAACAGGATAATCTGAGGTCCTGATCCTAAACCAAATGAATTTCAAAATTCCCAGGAAAGTTGGAAGTTTTCTCCAGATCTTGGATGTCTTAATTGTTTGAAATGTTCTTAGCTCAGCTCTCTCTGTTTAATTCCTTGGGAACAGGTGAATCTTTGGCTCTGGCTACCACACAAGATACAAAATCCAAATATTTGAGATTTCACACCCTGAAAACCACTTCTCATTGATGTCTTATAATTGGATTGCAGCGAGCTGGGCTCTGGTGGTACAGTAAAAACCCAGACAAAAATGCCAGCAGGACATTTGTTTCTGACACTCCATCATCTGGGAGCTGCAACTCCTGTCATTGTTCCACAGTCTTCCTCAAAAATAGAATCAGTATAACAATTTCTTCTACTATTTACCTCGTTCTTTTGTAAGGGGCAAGCAAAAAAAGCCATGGGAAGGGATCCCCCTTGCAACAAAAATCTCATTTTTGGACTACTAGGAGATGAAACACAAATTACCTCTGAGGCAGCTCCTTGAGGTGGCAGAGGGAACCACTCAGAAGGTTATTGAGAAGGTTTTTCAATGTCAAGACTCATCCTGCCAGAGCATGAAGGTGGCATTAAAACATGGGAGCCAGGTTGTGGAGAGGCAGTGTGTGCTCCTACACACACAGGCACAGCTCAAGGAGCTCTTTTTCATTCCAGCCTAGAAAAATTAAAGTGACTTTAGAGAATGCTGGAAATGATTCCATCAATCTTTGGCTCCAGATGCTTCAATTAAGCCAAGCTCTTCAATCCCACTGTCTCAGTGTGACTCTGCAGTTGGGGGATATTGGCCCTTAGTCCTTTAGTGAAGTTTAAATGGGAAATAATAAAAAGCAATGTTTTCCTTACCTTAATTTCCTCTTTTTTTTTTCCTGCAGCCTGGCCTGCTTCTGCCACTGTTTGCACTACACCAGACACCTGCTGGAGACGTTGTTTGTTCACAAGTTTTCAGGAGGCCACACTCCTCTGAAAAATATGATCAAGGTGACAATATGTTGATCAGTTGATGTCAGAGAGAATCTCCTCCTGTTCAAGCAGCCCTTGGAAGAAGCCAGGAAAATTAAAAAGCATTTCCTTTGTAGTCTGGGAATGATGATGAGGCAAAACACAAATGGAGTTGGGATTTCAGGGCCGTGTCCCCAAGGGCATGAACTGCAATCAATGTCCATTTTAGCTCCTGCATGTCACTGTCCACTGGGCCTCCCTCACCCAAGGGGCTGGCTGCTGTGTCTGGAATATTTTCCAGGCTGATTGCTGTTTTGTTATTGGAAATGCTGCTGCAACACCCAGCAATGCTGACAGAAATCTCACTCCATTTCCTCCCTGCAATAGATGGAGCAGGAGACAGACCTTGCATTAAGATGCTAAAATCAAACTACAAGTAAAAAAAAAACAGATTTTTCTCCTACTATAGGTGGGAGCCTCAGGAAGGAATATATTTTAGGAATATTTCCTAAAGTCTTCTGTCTTCCAGGGCCTCCTGATTTTTAACTGTGTGTCATTACTCAGAGTTCTCCTGTCTTTTATTTCACATACTCAAGCTCCATCATTTTCATCCCATTCAGTGTGATGGAAAGACCCTCTCTTAAAAATTTTTGTGATGCATTTAAGTTTTTAGTGAGGAACATAAATGTATGGCAAGGACATGGGGCTTGACTTGATTCCAGCCAGGAAGGAGGTAGTGGGATGGAGAGATAGAGATGATGTTTTACCATAGACAGTGTTGTTTAGGGAAAGAGAAAATGGAAAAAAGAAGGGAAAAAAGCAAAATAAAAGCTTTAGCCAGTCCCCAGGGTGGTTTCAGCTGCTGAGCTGGGTTTTTTTTCTTACACATAGGAAGAGTGACCCCCACACAGGGCAAGAACACGACCACAGGAGCTCTGCTTGGGCTTTCCCAAGGCCATGGCTCCAACCTGAGGAGCTGCTTTGGCACAGGGGGCTGGAGTGGGGCTGAAGCCACTGCACCAGATGGAGCTCCAAGGGCTCTGCAGGAGCTGTGTGCCAGGCTCTTGCCAGGGTTGAACTGCCCACTCAGGATTGCTGGTGTCCTGTTTGCTGTTCCCTTTGGCCAGCTCTGTCTTGCTTGGGAATGAAGAGTTGAGAGCATTGGAGAGCTCAGCTCTGTCAGGCAGCCCTAGCCTGGCAACAGCACAACTCACAGTGACCTTCAGCAGTGGTGAGGAGAAACCAAGCATCAATTCCTACAACAGGCATAAAACACATGCACAACAATCAAAACATCTGCACTGGCCATCCTTTTACCTTTTCTTTTTTTTTTAGTGGCTTCACAACTTTTTTACAAGGTCTATATTCTGAGGCAAGAAATCACTCCCAAGTCTTTCAGTGGCCACCTGGGTTTTGCACTCCCCACAATTGATATTTATAAAGTTTTAAGAGTTGTTTCTCATCCTTTCTAATGAAAAATATCTTTTTGGCCATTCCAGGGCTGTGTCTTTTACTGGGGATTTACCTCCTGGATTGCTTACTACATCAACCACCCACGGTACACACCACCATGTAGGTATAAGCAGAAAAAAATAGCCTCCAAACTGGACAGAGAGCCCCCCATGGGACCACATGGCTCATCCAGGCAGGGATCAGGCTTTGCTCCCTGTCAGAAGGCAGGTTGTTGTGTGGGAAACACTCCAGTTTTGGAGCTGGAAGGATTAGCCAAGTGGAGAAAACAGAAATATGGGGATATTTTGCTCATCTTCAAATGCTTACATAGAGAATGCAGGAGGCAGCTACAGCTGGCTGTGTTTTTCTTGGAGGAGATATTTATTTGCTAAAGATACATCCTTTTAATCACAACTAAGATAAGTAATTTTTTTGGGGGGGGGTGAGAAACTGATAAAAATCTGATACTGCTGATTATAATGAAAAAAACACCCCCCTGCTTTTTGCTTCCAGATTTCATTCAGCATTTTGTTCCCTCTCATTCTATTTTATTCTTGTACTGCTTGA
This sequence comes from Ceyx cyanopectus, assembly GCA_013401355.1. NCBI lineage: Eukaryota > Metazoa > Chordata > Aves > Coraciiformes > Alcedinidae > Ceyx > Ceyx cyanopectus. The sequence goes on along the minus strand of VYZU01019431.1, from coordinate 32,554 downwards.
TTTTTTTCCTTTCTGTTTAGTCTTTGAACTTTTGCTTCTTTTGAGCATAAATTTAGTTTCCTGCTACTTTACAGCTCTTTGCTATACCTTAGTCTTTCTTTTCCTCTGTATTTTGTACTTACCTATGAGCTTTGGGAACAAAGGGTTTGCTTTGCTATTATTCTTCACACTCTGTTAAATTACTAATTGGGGTTTTTTTTAATCAAAGATTTCTCCTCTATGGCACTTGCTTTCCTTTCAAAATAAGGAAATAACCTCCTTAGACATGTTTTTAGCAGTCTGGGCCATCAAATCAGTAGGCACAGCTGTGGAATCCCAGCTGTGGGGGTTGGAAAGGAGCTCTGGAGATGCTGGAGTCCAACCCCCTGCCAGAGCAGGGGCACCCAGGGCAGCCCACACAGCAACAGATCCGGGTGGGGTTGGAAAGTCTCCAGAGCAGGAGACTCCACAGCCTCCCTGGACAGCCTGGGCCAGACTCTGGCACCCTCCCAGGGAAGAAGTTTCTCTTGTTGAGGTTGGTCCCTCCCAAACCCTGCCAGTCTGATTGTTTCTGCTCCTTGATTCATCTAATGCAAACCACGTGCATACTGTAAAATGCAATTTATAATTTCCTCCTGTTTTCCAGCATTTGGCCACAGACAAGTTTCTTTTGCTGCCCTTGCTTTTCTGGTACGTCTGAAAATAGAGGTTTCTGAATGACTGTGGAATAGAAGTGACAGAAAACACAGGAATGCTGCTCTGCATTTGTGTCTGTAGACATCCACTCCCACAGCCCTGTGTCCTTTGCCTGGATTTACTGCTAATCCATTCAGATTTCTGGATTAAGAACTCTCCTAGTACTATTTACTCCTAAATGAAGTAATTTATCTGTGAGCCAGGACAATATCCTCAGCAGTACTACTGCTCAGAACTGTGTAAACCAGCTGACATTTAGACAGATTGGAAGCTGCTGTCTCAAAAGCCCTGTAGAGTTATACCCTAAGCAGGCTGTGCAGTGGTACTTACACCCCAAAAAACTTCACCTCAACCTCTGACAACAACAACCACCCTGAAAAGGGGGTTAAGGCAAATTGCAGGTGACAAAGAATGGCTGTCACTCCTGAACCTGATGTCTGAATGAAACTGTAGGGCTCAATAAGAAATCCTCCCATGGAACTGGATATTCTTTCTGTTCCATCCTCTGGCCCTTGGGCAAGCCAAGGTTGACCCAATGATGTTCAGCTCTGAAAAGCTCCTTGCTAAATTCCCTAGACCCCAGGGAGCCTCTCCTGTGTCCCCCTGTGCTAGAGCTGGAACGTGGGCTTCCAGAGAAGGTGCTCATTAGGACACTGGGATGGATGGATGGATGGATGGATTGGATGGATGGATTAGATGGATGGATGGATGGATGGATGGATGGATTGAATGGATGGATGGATTGAATGGATGGATGGATTGGATGGATGGATGGATGGATAGATGGATGGATGGATGGATGGGTTTCCAGTGGGAGAGTCATTCTGGAGTACATTATTCCAGGGTCCAAGCTGTAACTGGGGGACATACATACATATCTATACAACTGACAATGCACTTTCACTGTCTTGCAGATGTGTGAAGCTGGAAATCACTTTATCAACGTAGCTTTAGCTCACCAAAACCACTCAGGTTTGTCTTTGCTGTTTGTCTATGACTGAAGTGTGCTTACCCTACCCATCTTCTGCTGCTGGACAGTGATTTATGCATCTACAGCCCCAGAATCAAGAAAGATGAAGTGGGTACCATGCCACCCCTGCAACATGTGGTGACAAGGAGATGTTGGCAACACTGCTGTTGTTCCAGAGCTTATAGCTGATTTGTCTTCATTAGCCACAACTGCAATTTAACTATGGGTTTAAGCACAAAGTTCCCTGTTAACAACAGAGGATTCCATTTTAAACCAGTTTCCACAACTTTTAGACTAGATTGAGTGTTTAGATGCCTGCATCTCATGCAGGGTTATAATCACACCTAAGAATAATGATAGTTATAATAATAATAATATATATAATATAATAATATAATAATAATAATGAACTGGCCAGTCCATGTTCAACCACCTGGCTCTGAGCAAAGGGAGCATCCTCTGGGGATGCCAGCACCTGCACAAGCTGGTCCAGGGCTCACTGAGCAGCTCCTGCAGCAGGACAAATCCCCTTTTGCTGCCTTCCCTTCACCTTGCCTGCCAAGCTGTCCTCTGGGAGCACTGGCCCCAGGGTGGCTCAGTTCCACCCCCTGAGTTCCAACTGCTTGCCTCTGAGCTGTTCCTTCTTTGTTTTTTGCTTTCCCAAAGGAAATAAAGCCTGTTTTCCAAGTCCAACATACAACCCCTTCACGTGGCTCTTCCTGCTGGTGTCCTGTCCCAACTACACCTATGAGGTACATGTTTTTTTTCCAGCTTACATGCCAAGTGCTGACTCTTTGCCTGCAGAATTCCTGCTTCCCTCTGCACATCAATCATCATCATCTCTATGTCAGTGTCCTTGCTCCACAAGTGTTTTCCCACCAGCCTTTCCTCACATAAATGTGATTAATCTCCTGTATTTTCCCCTCCACGACTCCCTGGTGATTGAGGGATTTATCACCCATCCAGCTCACTGAGGGATTCCTTTCCAGCTGATTTTCCTCTCCCATTTCCAGTACAACTATCACCCTCTTTTTCCAGAGGGAGCTTTTCCAAACTTGCCCTTTTGGTTTCTGTCAAGAACACAATTAAGAAATTAATTAAGAGTGTCTCTTTCTTTGCAACAGGTTGGGTCTTGGATTAGTTTCACTGTGATGACACAAACACTGCCTGGTAAGTTTAACAGGAATGGAAGTAAATTGTTGTTTGTGGAATTGAATTATTGANCCCTTCCAACCCTTGACACCCTGGGATGTTGTCTCTGTCCACAGAAGACACTGCAGCCTTTTCCAGAACCCCTCCCTCTTCTATTCCCAGAACCTGACACTGCCAGAAGACACAATCTTCCTTTTTTTTTTCCCTTGACAGTTGGTATTTTTGCTTTCCTGATGGTGATCCAGATGTCTCTCTGGGCAAAAAAGAAACACCGGGTGTACCTGAAGAGATTTCATCCAGAGGTNCAGCTGATTTTCCTCTCCCATTTCCAGTACAACTATCACCCTCTTTTTCCAGAGGGAGCTTTTCCAAACTTGCCCTTTTGGTTTCTGTCAAGAACACAATTAAGAAATTAATTAAGAGTGTCTCTTTCTTTGCAACAGGTTGGGTCTTGGATTAGTTTCACTGTGATGACACAAACACTGCCTGGTAAGTTTAACAGGAATGGAAGTAAATTGTTGTTTGTGGAATTGAATTATTGACACCTAAAATTGGCCAAAAAAAAAAAAGGGATAATATGAGTTTTTGCCACCAAATCCCCCCTGTGACACAACTGCACCTTGGAAATGCTGCCCCCAGAAAGCTGTGGAGGGTGGGAACAGTCCTGCAAACCTTTGGATCAACAACAGCAACCAGATCTCTGCTTTTTTGNTTTTTTTTTTCCCTTGACAGTTGGTATTTTTGCTTTCCTGATGGTGATCCAGATGTCTCTCTGGGCAAAAAAGAAACACCGGGTGTACCTGAAGAGATTTCATCCAGAGGTGCAGAGAAAAGCAGCTATGATTCCTATCATCTTCTAACAGTTGGAGCCTGAGTGTGCAGTTCAAGAGCTAACTCAGAGTAAATGAACCATTTCATCCAGGAACCAAAGTGGATCAGAGGAAAAACTACTGGATATCTCTTCCAGAAAATTAACAGCTCAAGATGAAGAGCTTTTAATAAGTGGAAAAAAAAAAAAAAGTAGCTCTTGAATTCTTGTTTCCTGCTAAAAGATAGGATTTAATTAGATTTTCTGTAATAGAGCTAATTGGGAAGGGACAAGAAAATTGCTTCTCTTGAATGTTAGGCTACATATTTAGCTGGTGTAAATGGGACAGATGCTGTTACATGAACAAATACAGCTCAGTGCATACACTCAGGTCTGCTGATGTTCAGGTTCAGGGCTGATGTTGAAGGGAGGCTGGGATTTCAGCAGCAGCAGGGGTTTCACAGCTTATTGGCATCACACTGCACAGAAACAGCTCCTCTAAAGCAACCCAGCCCACAATGCCCACCGTGCTGTTGGCACATCCTTGTCTAGTTGACAAGGTCCTTGCCTTGCTCCTTCCTCCTTTCCCCTTTCCTTTCTTTTTTATCCTTTCTCTTTTTCCCTTTCCTTTCTCTCTTCCCCTTTCCTTTCTCTTTTCTCCCTTCTCTTTTCCTTCCCTCTTTCCTCTCTCTTTTCCCCTTTCCCTTCTCTTTTCTCCTTTCTCTTTGCCCCTTTCTCTTTTCTCCATTCCTCTTTCCTTCCTTCTTTCCTTCCTCCTTTCCCCTTTCTCTTTTTTCCCCTTTCCTTTCTCTTTTCCCTTTTCCTTTCTCTTTTCTCCTTTCCCTTTCTTTTCTCTTTTCCCCTTCTTTTCTCTTTGCTCCTTTCCCCTTTCCTTTCTCTTTTCCCTTTTCCTTTCTCTTTTCTCCTTTCCCCTTTCCTTTCTCTTTCCCCTTTCTTTTCTCCTTGCTCCTTTCCCCCTTTCCTTTCTCTTTTCTCCTTTCCCTTGCCCTCCCTCTTTCCTTCCTCAACCCACACAAGTCCACCCAGCTGCTCCTACAGAGCTCTGCCTCTCTTTTTGTTGGGCCAGCAGCTCAGCCCAGGTACCCCAGGAGGGAATTGCTGCTGAGGTGAAACCTATTTTTGCCCAGCCAGTGTCAGGTGTGCAACTCAAGACTGCTGTCTATTTTTTTTAACTCAGCTACTGGAATAATTAGCATTTTGTGTTTATTAAATGCCTCATTTTTAGCAGTTTTCCTCCTCACATGGGAAGATAACTTGCCCAAATCACTGCCAGAATATCTTTAAGTCTTTTGCTGCAGCTTTACCTCTGTTCAAGGCAAGTTTCCAGAGTGATCCTGGTTCCTGTTCAACAGGGAGCTTAGCCAAAGGAAGCACTCAAGGAATTTTTGACCTCCCTGCTTATTAGTTTGGTCATGCAGCTGAGGTCATTCATTTGTGGCATGGGGAGAGAGAAGGGTTTTGCCTCCTGAAGTTTTCTAACAGGGGTAAGAGCAACCACCAGATAAAAAAATCAAGATCCACGAGAGAAGTGTCTCAGAGAAATGTCATTTATGCTGGTACTCACCCCTGGGGTTACAATGAACCCTGAACAGTGTCAAATGGCTTCAGAAACAGCAATAAATCCAATTTACTGCAACTTCACACCTCTCTGTCTTACCCTGCCCTCTGATTGTCACAAGCTGCTCCATGTGATTACAACAGGCAAGTTAACACTGGCCAAGGGGGGGATGTTCTGCTTGAAAATAAGTTTACAAAGCTGGTCTGCCTTTGTTTTGAAAAATATTTTAGGTGCCTAGCTTAAAAAAACACCAAATAATCAAAACCCAAACCCAAACACAGAAAGTTCCCAAGCAAAAATAATCACTACATAAAACATTGTGATTCAAATCGAGATATCCTGCTATTTCTTGTTTTAGGGGCTGATGAGGAATGGTGAACTGAGAATTCCACATGTGCACTGGTGCCCATGGAAAAAAATAACCAGGGCATTATGAATGGCATCTTGCAATCCTGCTTTTCCACCAGGCCTGTGAAAACCACTACTTGCACCACAACCCAACTGGGTTTCTGGTCCCTTTGAGCCCTTCTGGTGCTGTTTTTGCGTCAGCAGAGGTGAGTGCAGGGCAGTGAACCCACCCCCCAGAGTGCCCTGCCTCCTTGCACCAGCCTGAACTGCCCTCTGGCTTCTGCCAGCCCCGAAGAGGGGGCACACGTGGCATTGTCACAAAAGGGGGGAGCACCATAGCTCCAGGGAGGAAAAATCTGCAGTTGGAGAGCTGTTGTGGGGAGGTCTGAGGAGCTGGAACAGCCCCTGGCATGTTCTGGGATTTCATCTCTGCCTAGGGAAGGAGGAGCTCAAAAGGACACTGAAAGCAGGAGTGAATAAAAGCAGATGGTCATCCTTTGAATAAGATGCTATTACCATCAAAATAGCTTGTACTTGCCATTGTTTTGTATCCATAAAGTGATTTTAAATGGGATTTTATCACACTAGGAAGGGAGATAAAGCAGCCTGCTATCAAAGTAGCTCACAGAGACAGAGACTGCAGTGCTAACTAAATAGATTAAAATAAAAACTACTGAATGGGAGGCATTCAGCACACTAAAGGAGAAAGCAAGCTAGAGACTATTTATGTATTTATAGTTTTAACACGTGCTGCTGAGCTAAAAATTGATTCAGACCATAAAGAGGTTTCCAGCAAGCTGATATTTTTCCACACGATGCTTTACTGCCTTCCCTTTTCTCTATTTTCCTAGGATTGAGTTCTGTCTTCAAGTGATAGTTGCTGTCACTAATATTCCTGCAAGCTTTTGGAGAGGTGAGCTGCATGTCTGTGCCAGAGGAGCCAGAACTGCTGTGCTGTCACTGCACACAGGCCAGCAGCCAGGGAATCAGATCTGAGGATGAACCCCCTGCTTCATCCCAGTGTAAACCAGCTGCAGTTGCAGGCAATTTTCACATCCCCCAGGTTGGGCATCACAGGCTGTTGGTTTCATGCTCTCAGCTCTGCAGGACAAACACACAACTCCTTCTGCAGGTGCCACAGCCAACAGCTTGGCTGTCCTGGGACATCTGCAGCTAGAGCAGGGTGCTCAGAGCCTCCTCAACCCCACCTGCAATGGCTCCAGGGATGGGGCCTCCACCCCCTCCCTCCCTGGGCAACCTGGGCCAGTGGCCACCATTCTGCTGGGAAAGAACTTCTGCCTTAGTGCTCATCTCCATCCACTCCTTGCTCCTTCCAAACCACTGCCCCTCCATGTCCATCTTGTCTGACTGGACAAGCAATTCTCAGCTGAAAACGTCAGCTACCACCCAACTGAAATAATAAGCATTGACTTCCATGTAATAGTCAATGTAAAACAACTTCACCAAGGGAAAAAATGAGTTAATGGGTCCTGAAATATATGCACTTGGATTGAAGAATCCTACCACGTAGTAACAACTGCAAAATATCCAGGTTTTTAATGTCTAGATGCCTTTATCTAACTTCTAAAGCCTTTGAGCCAGTGCAAAAGGAAGTCATTTATAGTGAAATAGAAGAGTATTCAGTACTACTAATGAATTCCTTATTTTAAAAAAAGCAAACTTCCCATCTTTTGTCAAAGAAATGATTTTCAGCCTAATCCACAGCCTGATTCCAGTGGCAAAGCCCTCCAGCTCCTCCAGTGCCCCCTGTCACTGCTCCTAGTACCCAGCCAGGCTGCTGTTGGAAAATTACATCTGTGGCCCCTTGGGGCTCTTAGAAAGCACCTCAAGACAGGCTCCAAGGAAAACAGACACTTCCAGCATCCTCCTCCTCTTATTCCTCCTAAAAAGCTGATGAGTTTTCAGTTGACTGGTGAAACAACTGCAAGGTTACAAGACAAAACATTCCAAAGGGTGTCCCTCTCAAAATGGAAGATAAAAGAGGGTTTTTTGGGCTTTCCCATGAATAATATGTGGCCATTTTCCAGGTATCTGCAGAAAAACCCCATTGATTAGAGGGTGGGAAGGGCCAGGATGTGGTTGCAGTCTGTTTTTTGGGATTAATAGCTATGTCTTTTGGGAAAGAAATTTCACTTTTTTTTTTCACTCTTGTGCCATCAGAGCTTGACAGCAATGGATTAAAGATGACACATCCCCAATATTGCATCTGATGGAGAACAAAGAGCCTGGGAATACTTGTCACATTCACAAACACCCTATTTCCCACCTGCTGCTTTACACCAGCTCTTTGTAGGAGGTGCTTTGCATTTGGATTTGTGTTCCTTTCATTCTAGTCTTAATTATTTACCTCCCAGAGCTTTTGATCCACACCTTGATGTCACAGGAAAACCAGCTGTTGATTTCACACCAGGAGGGAAGAAGAATCCATTTGCACACTGTTAAACTCATTTTGTTGCCCCCCTCACAGACATCATTCTTTGGGGGTCTTGCCCCTGCAAAACCAGATGGAATTGCTCCAGGTCTGCAGCCCTGTGTCACAATTAAACCATTAAACAGGAGGAGCTGAAACACTCCTGTGTTCATTTTTGGCCATGTTTTCTTATTCAGAGGGCCCTAGCAGCTAAAAAGAAGATGAATATTGGTACAAATGTTGTTATATTGTTATAAAGATACAGGGACAAAGTGAATTTCTATGGGAATTTCTGTGATTCTGTGGAAGTTGCACAGGGCTGATGCATATTGATGAATATTGAGGATGTTATTCTATTATTTATTTATATTTACATTATTATACTTATTTATTATTATATAGATACAAGGACAAAGTGAATTTCTATGATTCTATGTGAGTTGCAGAGGGCTGGAGGAATTTGAGAGCAGGGGCTCAGTGCCTTGGGCACCTACCCCAGCAGAATCCAGTGCAAGAAACCTTTCCTGCAGTCTAATAAAAGGCAATATTGATCTTGATTACAGATCTGCCATTAAAGAGGCAATCTATTCAATCACATGCAAAGATTTGCTGGGAGCTGTACTTTCAAAACAGAATAATTCTTAGTAATAATAATAATAATAATAATAATTCTCACCCATGCACATAAGCACATGATGGACTTGTGGAGTAACCCAGGGAATCAGCACATGCCCTGTTGGTATATACAGATATTTGGCTTCATTTTTTCCTCAGGGGATTCAAATGCTTTTCCTACCAGGGAAGGGGTGGCAAATTTTCCTACCCTTAAGACTGAGACATCAACTCTTTAAGACAGAGCCAGAACTTTGCCTGAGTGTGTGGAAGAGAAAATCCTGCAGTGAAGTTTCTCCCCCACCTTCCTTGGGGAAACTCAAATGTGTTTGTTGGTTACAGAAGGAGATGAGCATCTCCAGCAGAAATTAAGGGCACAAACAAGGTCATGATACATAAATATTCTCAGGCAGCAGCAGCCAGGACTGGCTAAACCCACAGCCTTGAACTGCTGGTCATATGAAGAAGCAGGTTGAAGGGTGATCAGAAGGTTGAGCCAGTCAGGCTGGAGAGAGAAAACAGCAAAAAAACCCTCCTGTGCCCCCAGAAATGTCTGCAGAGGGGGAAATGTCTCCTGCTAAGGATGGAAAACTCAGGGTGAGCAGAGGGCCCAGTGCCCTGGTCTCAGGTGAGCCCTGCAGGACCTGCCAAGGTGGAAATGGTCCCAAAGGCCATGCCTGCTATTTCCATGACTTCCAGAGCTTCTAATGAATTTCCCTGCAACGTTTTCTCTCTGTCTCAATTCCCCTCATCCCTAGAGACTCTACTAATATGCCTTTGTGCTGCAGCAAAATCTCCTACAGCCACGAGAAATGAAAGCCATCTGTTCTTTGAAAGTAAAGTGGCTCAGCTAGGATTGTTTGGGTTAATTTCCCTCCCTCTTCTTACTAATTAATACAACTAATCTATCAGCTTGCCAGCGTTTCACACCCAGCTGAAATAGAAGCATCTCAGCATCAGCAGAGAGAGAAAAAGTTTAATCCATCCAAAATCAGCAAGTTTTTTCCTTCCAGTTGTTGATATATAAATGTTGAGCATTTCTGTTTACAGCAGGAGCCAACATGTGTCACTCCCCACTGCCTCCTCCCTGCCACATCTGGGGGTCTAGGAATGAGTTTCCCACAGTGCTTCTGCCCCTCAAACCAACCAGCACTTCATTGCTACCTACTGTCAATTAAGTGGATGAAACAGCATCCCCTCAGAGCAAAGTTTCTCCTCCTGTTGAGGTGGAACTCTCTGGGTTCCAGTTTGTGCCCAGTGTCCCTCATCCCACCCCAGGGCAGCACTGCCAAGAGCCTGGCCCCTTCTGCTTCACCCCCACCCTGCAGAGATTTGTCCCCATCCATCAGCTCCCCTCTCAGGCTGCTCTGCTCCAGGCTGAACAGCCCCAGGGCTCTCAGCCTTTCCTCCCCACAGAGATGCTGCAGCCCCTTCAGCATCCTCACAGCCTCCCTTGGACTCTCTCCAGTGTTCCCCTGTCCCTCTGGAGCTGGGGAGTCCAGAGCTGGATACAACACTCCAAACACAGTCTCACCTCCCTCCATCTGCTGCCCACACTCTTCTTTATTCTCCCAGGAGACCCTTGTCTCTCCCAGCCACAGGACCCATTGCTGTCCCATGGAGAACTTGGCCAGCAGGACTCCCAGGTCCCTCTCCATGGGTCTATCCCTAACTTTCACAGCTATCCCTAAAGCCCTGCCCTATGCCTCATGCTCCCCTGCCCTGGATGGTGCATCCCTCCACACCAAGAGCTGCAGATGCCACTGTCACCTCCCTGAGTGACAGACCTGGCAGCAGACCAATGATCTACTCCAGGATGCTCTGTTGTGATGCTCTGAAAAGAACAGCTGGTTGTCAGCAACATATTTACCAGGAATTTTAAAGACAACAACAGCCACATAATCCAGAGGATTTAATGACAGAGTGGAATGAATGAGGAATAAATGCTCCTTTTGATAAACTCACAAACATTTGGGGGGATGCACCAGTGATTTATAGTCTTTTGGGAGAAATAAACAAATTAAGGATTTCACGGCCTCATGGAGACCAGATTTCCTAACTGAATTTTTGTGTACTCTCAGATTAACCTTTTCTCTCTTGGTATTAGAGGGAAATAAACCAAGGAATTTTCCACTTGCAAGAAGCTCCAGGTTTTTTTGTGTTTACTTAGCTTATTATTCTGCACTCCCCAAATCAAGGAGGAAAAATTCATTGCACACACTCCAAACGTATGGTGGAGCAGAGATTCCAACCTGGAAAGGATGAATTGATTTTCATTTCATACACTTAAAACTGTAACTTTGTGGACATCAAAGATGTTGGAGTGAAAAGATTAGTTTATAAGTGTCCAAATGCTTGTAATAATTGGGCAGAACCACTGCAATTCACTGTGCAATGATGGCAGCTGCATTTAAAAATGAGTAGAAACAGGCAGCAGGTAAAATGAAACTATTAAAAATAAAAATAAAGGGCTCTACTGGAATTTGGCTGGAATTGGAATTATCTTCCTACAGGTTTCTCTGATGTCAACATGAGAGCATTTTCTACAAGGTCTAGAAGGCTCTGACCAGCTCCAAGGAACTGAGGGTGCAAAGCCCCTGTGTGTCCATCCCTAGTGTTGGACCTGCTGCATCTTCTCCCCAGCCCCTCCAGAGACATGGTGCCAAGCAGCATGGCACAGCCCCTCCTGCCTGCAGCAGCAACACCAGGGCTGTGCCAGCTCTCAGCTCCTTCACCCAAGCATGCAGAAGCTCCAGAAACACAGACCTTGAAGTTCAAGGCTGGAAAGATGCCCTTGGTTAGTCAGCAACTGAGGGGGTGCCACGTTGTGGATTGTGGGCATCACGCTGGCATCAGACAGCTCCAACCCACAGCAAAGCCAAACCTCTCTCCTGTCCCGCCCTCTGGGTGCTGGCAGCATTTGAAACATCCCATATGGATGCCCTGACCTGATCTGTCCTCTCTTGTGCATGAGATGGGGTGAGGGGGATGGCATTGCCCAGATTGCTCCCAGTGCCTATTATGGGTCAGAAAGCCCTAGCTCAGTAACACCACAAAGCAGACATTGCCAGAATGCTGGCAGGACTCTCAGACGTGATCACAACACCTTTTTCTTCCTTCTTACTGTAAGAACAAAAGATCCCAGGGTGTCAGGGGTTGGAAGGGACCCTGGAGATCTTCCAGTCCAACCCCCTGCCACAGCAGGACCATGGAAGAAAATCTAATCCAGGGCACTCAGAAATGCATCCAGGTGGGGCTGGAAAGTCTCCAGGGCAGGAGACCCCACAGCCTCCCTGGGCAGCCTGGGCCAGGCTCTGGCACCCTCCCAGGGAAGAAGTTCCTCCTCCTGTTGAAGTGGCACCTCCTGTGCTCCAGCTTCCAGCCACTGCCCTTGTCCTATCCCAGGGCACAGTGAGCAGAGGCTGCCCCTCCTCCTGACACTCAGTCCTCAGCTCTGGATACCCATGGATTCAATCCCCTCTCAGGCTGCTCTGCTCCAGACTAAAGAGCCCCAGGGCTCTCAGCCCTGATATTTTCTGTAAATATTCACAAGCATAAATACCCACAGACCTAAATACACACAACCCCCTCCATGCCACCTCCAGAGCACCATGGCAACTCTTTTCTGAACCCTCTCCATGGGTGGTGACTTCACCCCCTCTCTGAGCAGCCTGTGCCAGGGCCTCAGCACTCTCTCAGGAAAGAATTTCTTCCCACTATCCAATCTAACCCTCCCCTGCTGCTACACCAGCAGTAGCAGCAAAGATCAGGACATTATTGTGCTAGATGCTAGAAGCAAGAAGAAAACAAACTCTGCTCCCATCTGAGCACGAGCAGAGGCAACAAATCCAACAAGGCATGAGGGGGAGAAGTCTGGAGTTATGAAGGATGAGAAGCCAAAAAAGAAACTCCTTCCAGCTTTTCATTGCTGAGCTGATTTAAGTGTGGAGTTCATTTCCCCTCCAAGCAAGTCTTGTTCTCCAGTTTGAACCAAGAATGACCTTTGCTTTTGAGGTGTTTGCCTTTCCATATCCATTCAGAGGGAACCCAGCCCCTTGGATCTAACAATTTAACCCTTGCTGGCACTGCAAAGTGCCCACCTATCAGTCAGTCAGAAAAGAGACCTTAGCTGGGGTGGTGCCAGGGATGGAGCTGCTCCCTTGCCTTTGACATGTATCTGGGATTCTGCTTTACTTGTGTGTTGCTGGGTTTCAGTCCATCCAGGATTGTCAGAAGCACATGGGATCAAATGAAAATGCAAAGCCTAAAATGCAAGTAAGAGCTGAAGGTAGATTTTTAACTGCTCCTGCTGCACCACGATGGCAAAGTTGGTGGCATTTCCAGCAACATTAAAGCAAGTGTTATTAAGAGAAAATGAGGCATTTGGCAGTGAGTGTTTTTAGTGTCATTGAAGGGCTCTGAATTAAAGCACTTACAGTATTTTGACTAAAACAAGCTCGTTCAAAGGCTCTTGCCAGCACATTAGCATCTCGTTAAGACTGAGGATGTTGCAGATCTTCCTTCCTTAACTGGTAAAGGAAGAAATCAAATTCCAAGGAGCACAACCCGGGAATGTGAAAGTGCATTATTTGCTGCTGCATGAACACTTGGAGATAAGAGTCCTCGGAATAGAAAGGTCAGCTTTTTTTTTTGCCAGAAAGGATAAAACTTATTTTCCCTGGTCCCATAAGGATACATGAAACTAAATTCTGATATCTGCAAGCATTACTGAGGAATTTCTGATGATATTAATTACCCATTATCTTTTATAGAGGCATTTCTTCAGTGAGAATGAAGACACTGAGAACAGAGCTCTGGCTCCAGCACCAGCAAGTTAAAATCAGCTGCTACTGGAAATCACAGATGGGTCTAAACTTATTGGGAGAGCATTGTTTGGATATTCCACTGCAGGAGGAAACTGCTGAAAACCAATCTGAGTTGGCTGCAGACTCCTTAGAAATGTATTGCTCTGTCTCTTCTCTTCCAAACAACTCCAGTGTCTTGTACCTGAGGATATCCCAGGACAGAAACACACTGTGCCAAGGACAGACAGAGTTTCTCCTGCATGGACAGACAACTGGATTTTGCTTCCAAAAACTACTGCATCCCAGACACCCTTCCTGGACCCTCCTGTTTTCTCCTGTCTGCCTCCCAGCCCAAATCTTTGCATTTCCCAGTTTGTTTTATACATCACATCTGGACAGAACTGCCTCAAAATGGTGACATTTCTTACATACCACAGAAAAAACAGTTCAAAAATCAGTGTCTGGTTGTGGCTGCTCACCTTCTGGTGTTCCTAATAACAACCCACGTGTCCTCCCTGTTATACCTTACAAGTGGAAGTGTGAGGATGGCAGAGAAAGGTTCACAAACACATCTCCAGGGATGGGGCCTCCACCACCTCCCTGGGCAACCTGTGCCAGTGTCTATCACCCTCATGTTAAAGAATTTTGTCCTGCTGTCTAACCTAAATCTCCCCTTTTCACAGAATATCAGGGGTTGGAAGGAACTTAGAAAGATCATCTAGTCCAACCTCCTGCCAGAGCAGGGGCACCCAGGGCAGCCCACACAGCAACAGAGCCAGGTGGGGCTGGAAAGTCTCCAGAGCAGGAGACTCCACAGCCTCCCTGGGCAGCCTGGGCCAGGCTCTGGCACCCTCACTGGGAAAAAGATTTTCCTTGTGTTTCCCCTAAACCTCTTGTGCTCCAACTTGCTGACACTGCCTCTTGTTCTGTCACTGGCTGTCCCTGAGCAGAGTCTGGCTCCATCCTCCCTACACTGCCCTGAACATATTGACAGACACTGCTGAGCTCCCCCCTCAGTCTCCTCCAGGCTAAAGAGCCCCAGCTCCCTCAGCCTCTCCTCAGCAGGGAGATGCTCCCCTCCCTTAATAACCCTTCATTTTCCAGCTTTTACCTTTCTCCTTGGCCTTTCACTCCAGGCCTTTGGAAACAGCCCCTCTGCAGGCTTTGGAGCAGCTCCCTTCAGGCACTGCAAGGTGCTCTAAGGTCTCCTGGAGCCTTCTCTTCTCCAGGCTGAACAATCCCAGCTCCCTCAGCCTGTCCCCATCCACACTGTGCTGATATTCATGCAGCCACTGGTGCCCTGAGGGGCACATGAGCAGAGTGACCTGGGCACAGCGAGGACAGGGGGCTCAGAGGCTTATTGCTCAATTACAGACTTAATGAAAGAACTAATTGAGCTTGGTCAGCTCAGGCTTTGGAGCCTTCTCATGTGGATTACCTTTTATTAGAGCTAAGAGAGGACAGGAGGAAGCTGGAAAGGGCAGGTTAAGTGTTCGAGGGGAATTTCAGTTCTGTGGCATATTTGAGAACCCCACATTGGGTTCTCAGAAGCCCCATGGAATTAGGAATCTTTCTTGTGGGGTTTATCACTGCTGCTCATTTCTCTAACTGTACTGCTAGCTTTTCCAGTATGCTTGCAACAAAGCAGTACCCACAGGAATGACACATGGTATTTGTCTGTATCTGAAAATAAAGACTACATCTCTTTTCTTAGAGCAAAATTATCTCAGGGAATAGACACAGGTAACCAGGTGATATTACAAAAAACTTGTATAACATCTACTTGAAGAAAAAATATTACATAGATAAACAATAATAACCAGATATGACAATATATGTCATATATGAAAAATGGTTATTTATTAAATATTATTGGGTGTGGGCTTAAAAATTAAGGCCCAGAGAATCAAAAAATCAAAAAATCACCTAGGTTGGAAAAGACCTTTAAGATGATTAACATGTTAATTTAGGTGGAAAACCCAGCAATGGGTTACAGTTCCTGACACTTTCCTGCTATTTTTTTTACTCTGAAATTAATATGTAGACAAAGATTCTTCTATACTTCAGAGCAATTATCATATTTTCCCTTTTAAAACTGCTTTAGAGAGCATGTTCTACAAACATATTAGCTGGTACTGGAGAATGATGAGCAAGCTAAGCAGAAACTCATGCTTTCTGAAATGTAAATATAAGGAGGCATTCTTTTATCTTTTGATGGAAAGGCAGGATACAGTTGCCTTCCTTTTGAGTGTCTAAATAATATTCTCTTGATGTAAAGCAAAGTGCTTGAGGGAACTCCCATCACCTGAGCTACAGAGGAAGAAATGATTATTTAATGCACAGCAGGCAGGATTGCAAGGGAAAAAGCTCCAAAGTGAAGATGCTCCCTGGCTAGATGGATATGAGTGAGCTCCTGAGTGGGAACACAGGGCCAGTGTCGAGGTCAGGGTGAGGTGTGTGGGGCCACACACTCATTTCCCAGGAGAGGAGAGAATCATTTCCCACAGAAGACAACCTGAGGAGCCCTTGGCTGAAGTTGAAGGGACAGTTCTTGACAGCTCTGTAGAGAAATACAAACCCAACAGGGCAGATGGTGCAGGAGAACCAAAGAAACAAGTTTGCCTCTCAGGAGTGTCTCATGAAGCTGAGCAGAGCAGAGCCTGAGCTCTATCAATACAGTAGGGTGAGCATCACAGAGCCAGAAGAGCAATTTAGGCTGAAGAACTATGTTGGTAAAAGAGCAAATGGGCATTAATTGGCATGAATAAATGTTGACTGGAAAGATGAAGGATGTTTCTAGCTCTTCAAAGAGTGATTTCTTCAAACAGCCTTTCCATTAGGGGTAGAAAAAGCAAAAATAATCATAAAAAAGGCAGCAAAAAGGAAAGATCAAGGAGATTTAAGGTAGAAGCTGATGCCTAGACCTGACTGGGAGGAGGTAGAATGGGCAGATGTGACAGCAGCAGACAACTGAAGGGATCCTTTTCTGCCCTACTTTGACACATTCATGTTCTTGGTGGGATTACCATTTACACAAACAACTCTGCCTTGCAGTCTGGGATGTTACTGATGCTTTCAAGGAAAGGAAAACATCTCCTAGGAGTGCAGATGCTTGCCTTGGGGAAACAAACCTCTGGAGTTTGGACCACATCCTATGCTCCTGCACAGTATGAGAATATGCCTACCACAGCCTGAATCCCAGAACCATTCAGGTTGGAAAAGCCCCTTGGGATCATCCAGTCCAACCATCAGCCCTGCTCTACAAAGGTCACCCCTAAACCATGACCCTCAAACCCACATCCAAACCACCCTGAAACACCCCCAGGGCTGGGGACTCAACCCCCTCCCTGGGCAGCCTGTGACAGGCTCTGGCTGCTCTTTTCCCTCCTGCCCAGTCTGCCCCTCCCCTGGAGCAGCTGCAATCCAGCCCCTCTGCTTCTGCCACTAATGCCCTGTGAGCAGAGCCCAGCACCAGCCTCTCTGCAATGGCCTGGCAGGGGCTGCAGAGAGTCAGGAGGGCTCCCCTCAGCCTCCTCTTCCTCACACTCAACACTCCCAGCTCCTTCCATGGCTCCTCAGCAGATTGATTCCCCAGATCCTTCCCCAGCTCTGTTGCCTCCCCTGCACTGGCTCCAGTGCAGAGATCTCTCTGGGCTGGAGGTGCCCAGCACTGGCCACAACCCTCCAGCTGTGGCCTCCCCAGTGCTGAGCACAGGGGGACAATCCCCTCCCTGCTCCTGCTGCTCACACTGTTTACACGATGAATAATAGGTATATAAATGATTCACTTAAAGGTAAATCTCTGCACAGTACCAATCAGATGCTAAATGCCATGGCCAGGAAGCACAGCCCCGTATTCTTTAATTAACTCATAGAATCCTTCAGCCATATCGTCCATCAAGCCTGGCCATAAAAATGGCATAAAAATGGCAATTTTATAGTGTGGAAAAAAAGAAAAGAATAAAATGATTCATGGAGCCTGGAGATCCATGTACAGCAAATGTATATTCCTGAGTGCAGGAGATTCCAAACAGATATGCTACTGTGATCACAGAACTACTTCCATAACTTATTTACTGTACCTTTGGGTCACACTGCTAGAGATTGGTGATTCTGGAAAATTCACAGTTGCATCAGATTATCTTTCTTAAATATGAAATTATCATATTATCATTCTAAAAGGTGCTTTTTTGGTCAGATGTGTGGACTTGGTGTGTAGCAAGTGGTAACTGCAAATCCTTGCTGTCCATTATTTTCTCTCCATATTAAGATATAAGTGGATGGACACCAGAATAATCTGTGCAATTTAAGGTAAATCCAAATAGAATATTTCTCTCTTAAACTTCTAACCATGACAACTTGAAAGGCAAGATTTAAGGCTGACCAGTTTAGAACAACAAAAAAAAAAAGATAAAACTTAAAATGAAGATGGGAAAAAAGAATTTAAAATGCTGTAATCTCTGAAGAGAACCAGTAATCAAAGTCTAATATCCTCATATTGTGCTAGATAATGAAACATTAAGCTGGAGATAATAAGATTTTTTTTCCACTGGATAGTCTTCAGCATAGTTAAACCTATGAATGAACAGCTGAAGTGTTTTATATAAGCAAAAGGTCGGATGTCAAGGATTCTGAGGGGTGAAAAATAATAAATCCTAGTCCATTTACTACCAACTAGTTAGAACTCACACTGCTCACTCTCTTAAATTTCTGTCATAATTAAATGCCTTTTAAGAGAGGCAGCTTCGCCACTGCTGACTGCTGGGGACTGGAATGCAGTGGACACTATTTAAGCAGCTTTCCTAAGGGCCACGGAGATGCTCAGGGGGCAGGAACAGCTCTGCTCCCAGGACAGCCTGAGGGAGCTGGGATGGTTCAGCCTGGAGAAGAGAAGGCTCCAGGGAGACCTTAGAGCACCTTCTAGGGTCTGAAGGGAGCTGCTCCAAAGCCTGCAGAGGGGCTGTTTCCAAAGGCCTGGAGTGAAAGGCCAAGGGGCAATGGTTTGGAAGGAGCAAGGAGTGGATGGAGATGAGAACTAAGGCAGAAGTTCTTTCCCAGCAGAGTGGTGGCCACTGGCCCAGGTTGCCCAGGGAGGTGGTGGAGGCCCCATCCCTGGAGCCATTGCAGGTGGGGGTGGAGGAGGCTCTGAGCACCCTGCTCTAGTTGCAGCTGTCCCTGCTCTCAGCAGGGCTTGGGCTGGATCAGCTCTGGAGCTCCCTTCCAACCCAGACACTGCTGGGATTCCATTCCCCAAGGCTGGGGAATGATGCTGCACGTGTGCACACATCTGTGCCTCCATCCCGCCTAGCAAAGGCGAAGATTTCCATCTAATTTGGACAGAAAGGCAGAGCTCTTAGACAGTAAAATCCTAAAAGCTCTCACAAACCTGGGCAAGTGAATAAAAAGCAGCCTCCTAACAACACTGGCAGCCTCAGAGTGCAAGAACAGATGGGGACGAGTCACCCGCATCAGACCCTGAGAAGCCAACACTGCCCCAGAAATCCATCCCCCACTGATGGAGCTGCAAGCTCTTTCCCATGCCAGGGAGCTGCAATGCCACTGCCATGAACTGCTGCCATGGCTCCTTGTGACACCAGTACCTGTTCTCTGAGATTCTCTCACCTTCTTTTCTTTTCCCTGAGCCTTCTTTCTGACAGAAATTTCCTCACTCTGGCAAAACTGGAGTAGATGTTTGGCTGATTTTCAACACCACCCTTGAAACAACTGCTGGAGAATGTCCAGCAGATCCAGGGAGGTTCTGCTGCCCCTCTACTCTGCCCTGCTGAGACCTCCCCTGGAATATTGCAGCCAGTGCTGGGCCTCCAGCTCCAGAGGGACAAGGATCTGCTGGAGAGAGTCCAGGGGAGGCTCCAAGGATGCTGAAGGGGCTGGAACACGTGTCTGTGAGGAAAGGCTGAGAGCCCTGGGGCTCTTCAGTCTGGAGCAGAGCAACCTGAGAGGGGATTGAATCCATGGGTATCCAGAGCTGAGGGCTGAGTGTCAGGAGGAGGGGCAGCCTCTGCTCACTGTGCCCTGGGATAGGAACAAGAGCAGTGGCTGGAAGCTGGAGCACAGGAGGTGCCACCTCAACAGGAGGAGAAACTTCTTCCCTGGGAGGGTGGCAGAGCCTGGCCCAGGCTGCCCAGGGAAGTTGTGGAGTCTCCTGCTCTGGAGACTTTCCAGCCCCACCTGGATGCATTTCTGAGTGCCCTGTGCTGGATGAGATTCTATTCCATGGTCCTGCTGTGGCAGGGGGTTGGACTGGAAGATCTCCAGGGTCCCTTCCAGACCCTGACACCCTGGGATCCTGGGAACACAGATGAGCCAGGGAGTGTGGCAGCACCACTGCAGTGAGAGGGAGAGATACCAACATCAAGTAACATCCTATCACAGCCAAATCAGATGCTGTTCAGGGATTGGTGGGTGGATTCACACACAAGACAGACTTTTTACTGTTTTTTGTTTTTCCATTATTTTTTTCCCTTATACTCAAGGAAGTATCTCAGAGTAGCACTGCTCCTTACCACATTAGCAAAAAAAACCACTGTAGAAGATGTTCCCAGAGAACATGAGTTGGCACTTGGAGCTGAGCTGCCATTCCAGGTTCTCCTGGGCTCTCCAAAATGGCAAGTATGTGTGTGAGGGGTTTGTTCTTCCTTTTCCTTTTCATTCTAAAATAAACCACAGTAATGCACAAAGAAGGTGGCAGATGGTTGCTTCCTAATCTGCACATGAAATATCTTCCAATTACAGAATTTGTTGCTTAATGCCTCAAAGTCCATATTAATTATAGCCACTAACAGTCAGGCAGGACTGGAAACGACTGGAGCTTGTTGGGAGGCTGTGGAATTTAATCTCTGTTCCTCACAAAGCAGGTGAAAAAGCTCAGACAAAAGAAATTTTGCCAGATGGCAGCTGATAACACAACATGTTGTGCTGCTTTTTCTGCTGCAAACTGCCAGGAGAAAAGCAGGCTGCAAAAATCTCCCATGGGCTTGAGGATTTGGTTTGGTTTGGGGTGGGTTTTTTTAAGCGGGGGATAGAATTCATGTTGCTTTGGAGGTGACAAGGTCTACTCAGCACCTTGGGAGAGTTAAAAAGAAGCTACAGTCCAGTATTTGCAGGTCCTAATTTTCTGCTAAGGTTAAATAATAACTTAGGATCAATCACTGGAGTAATTTCTTCCCCAGGAGGGTGTGAGACCCTGGCCCAGGGTGCCCAGGGAGGTGGGGGAAGCCCCATCCCTGGAAGTTGCTCAGGCCAGGCTGGATGGGGCTCTGAGCAACCTGCTCTAGTGGGAGGTGTCCCTGCCATGGGACTGGATGAGCTTGAAGGTCCCTTCCAACCCTGAACCCTGATGGTTCTATGAACTGTGAGAAAATGGGATACACACATTAAGGAATCAGATTAATTACACATCCACCCCCCCGTGAAGCTGTAAACCTGCACTAGAGAAGCCAGCTATTTTATGATGCTGAGGAAAAATACCATGGCAACTTTTCTGTGCTGTTTAATCACATTTACTGAAATTTTATTAGGTGCTTTTGAAGTAAAATGGCACAAAATCATCTATAAAAAAAATAATGTGCTTTTAAATACAAAGGCCTTGAATTTGAGTAGAAAAAGGGAACCAAATCTCTAATTTAGTGGAACCAGTGTGATTAAAAATAATTACATTTGTAAAGTGAACATTTGGAGAAAAAAAATATTATTAATGTGCTTAGTAATAATATCCATTTAATTTGTTTAATGAGCGTTTTCATTTAAAGCCATGTTTTCATTCAAAACATGAGGAGATTAAAAAGAAATAACTCAGGGTTGTTAGCATCATCTACCCACATTTACAGCAGCTCCTGAGCACGAGGTGGCTTTATGGCTCTGTTTGCCACTCACTCTTTACAAAAACCACCCAAAGAATGACAACTTCTAATTCAATTTTTTCATTTCCAAGCTCACACATGCCATGAAACATTAATTGTGGCCAATCAAAAGAAAGATTAGACATTTAAATATTGATTGCTCGCCGTGTCAGCAAAAGCACAGAAGTTAGCAATCTGTGGAGAGAAATGAATATTCATTGCAACTCTAGCCACTTCCTGGGAGAAAAACCTTGGAAAATACTATTTTGCTTTCAAATAGCTGGCTCTAATTTCAGGTTGCCAGCTGATTTTTTGCTCCATCCCAGAATTAACAACATCCACTACAAACTCCAAACTGATCCAAGTCTAGTGGGCAGAGCATGATGCAGAGAATAGGCACAGGCCAGGTCTAGCTCCAGCTTCCACAGCCTTTCCCAGTCTCTGCAATTGAACTGTTCCCATGAGTGTGTAGCTCTGATCTAGTTCATTGCATTTCAGGTCAAATTCCAGAGAAGCTCCCCAGAAAACCCAAACCTCATTCATATTACTTCCCTCATGCAATGGTTGGTTAGACTAATTTCATTCCCATGCACTCCCTGAAGGTTATTCAAGCAAAATATGTTTTCCATTTGCTGGCTAAATGAATGGAGAGGAAAAGAAACCAGTTTGCATTCAATCCAAATCACCGTAAAGCACTAAAAATGAGAATTCTCTTCTCAATTCTTGTTTTTCAAGGAGACTTCAACAGCAATGAAAAAAAACCAACCCAAACAAACCACAAAAAGGGAAAGGTAATTGGCAGAAACTTTCCCTAAGTGTGTCACGTTCTCTTTTCTGAATGTTTAATAACACTTTCCAGCTTGCAGACTTATTAAACAAGACAAGGACATGGAATTTTTCCTGCATCTCTGGCCTTGTCTAAGCCAGGAAAGTCTAAGTGGTTTTTATTTATGATGGCTGACTGAGCTGGTTAGAACCCTCTGTGCTCCCAGCACAGTCTGACTGCCTCCCAAAGAGCTGCAACAACACAATCTCAGAGCTGATGCTTCAGATGCCCAAGATCAAGGGTGCAAATCCCTTCTCTGAATGGTGCATCCAAGGGAAATGAACAGGGCTGTGAAATGTTAAGAGGAGTTTTAGGCACATGAGTGTGCTCAGCACTGGGGCTGAGATGCTACAGAGGGCAAGTGGATGATCTAAGGTGTCCTCCTGGCCTTAGAGCTGATGGAAATGAGTCATGTTTGAACTTAAACTCTCATTTTGGTATGAAAGGGCCTTCTCCAGTTTGGATTGAGCTGTGGAGAAGTACTGCTGAACTTGTCTGAAATAAGAAAGCCCCAGTGTCAGCTCTGCACTGTTTTAATCACATCTCTGTCTCTGCTGCCACAGAGACTTCAGCCTCCACAAGCACTGCCAGATAAACAGGGGTGTTTATCACAAGGAGAGAGGGAAAAACCCCCACAGATCTTAGCTTCTGCTGCTTCTTGGGTAAATATAGTTACTTTTAAGAGAAAAAAAAAAAGGCAGGCAGGACAAGAAGCTAGACTGTCATTTCTAAGGTGAGACAGCACAGAATCTGTCATGGCCATTACTCAACTAATCAGGGAGAACATCATCGACCTCATTCTGTCAGAAACTCTGCACAGCACTGACCTCTTCCTTCACCTGGAGCAGTGGGACATGAAAGTACAGCCAGGGTTTGAGTGGCTAGGAAAGCATTCCCACACTGCTCCTGAGCAGTGCTGCATGCCCACAGCCTCTGCCAGTGTCTCCCATGGCTCATGTCTGCATGGCTTGAGGCTGGTATCAGTATTTTATTTCATAGAATCACAGAACCATCCAGGTTGGAAAAGCCCCTTGGGATCATCCAGTCCAACCATCAGCCCTGCTCTACACAGTTCACCCCTAAACCATGGCCCTCAAACCCACATCCAAACCACCCTGAAACACCCCCAGGGCTGGGGACTCCACCCCCTCCCTGGGCAGCCTGTGCCAGGCTCTGGCTGCTCTTTTCCCTCCTGCCCAGTCTGCCCCTGCCCTGGAGCAGCTGCAATCCAGCCCCTCTGCTTCTGCCACTAATGCCCTGTGAGCAGAGCCCAGCACCAGCCTCTCTGCAATGGCCTGGCAGGTGCTGCAGAGAGTGAGGAGGGCTCCCCTCAGCCTCCTCTTCCTCACACTCAACATCCCAGCTCCTTCAGTGGCTCCTCATCAGATTGATTCCCCAGATCCTTCCCCAGCTCTGTTGCCTCCCCTGCACTGGCTCGAGTGCAGAGATCTCTCTGGGCTGGAGGTGCCCAGCACTGGCCACAACCCTCCAGCTGTGGCCTCCCCAGTGCTGAGCACAGGGGGACAATCCCCTCCCTGCTCCTGCTGCTCACACTGTTCCTGAGCCAGGCCAGGATCCATTGGTTCCTTGCCCACCTGGGCACTGCTGGCTCATCTTCAGCCTCTTGTCAGTTCAAACCCCCAGGTCCTTTTCCAGCAGACACTTCCCAGCCCCACTGTCATCATTTACCTCAGGGAGGGGAGGTGAGGGCTGATGGCAGGACAGGGTGCCAATCTGGGAATGCTGGCAGCCCCCCTAGGAAAGGACACAGTCTGGCTGGGGAACCTGTACCCAGGATAACCAAACTGCCCCCTTGTGCAAACTGCCAGATATCTGGTAGTGGTTTAAAGCTTTATTATCCTAGTTCAGAGTCCAGGACCTGCATTTCCAAAGGGATTCAGAAACTTGAAGGCATTTTAATAAATATGCAAGGATCACTGTAATTTTATGCTCTGCATAAAGCCAGGCTGAGGATCAATACCAAATAATCTCTGTATTGACCCCATAATTCCTGACTGAGAACTGGCAGCTGCTCTAGAGAGATGTCACAGCAAGAGATGGAGAATTCACCCCAACTTGAGGTTGTTTCTAACTTGTTAAACATTTCTGCTTTATTTATAGACTCATTTTGGCCAGCTTAATTTTCCAGCTAATTATTTTCATGATGCTTTTTTTTTTTTTCCATTTGAGATTTCTATCAAAAATTCCCCCTAAATCCAAAGTATTTTTGTGGCTCCTGTTTGTGAGTGGCAAACGTGTCATGTGAAATCAAGGAAGCCCAGAATTTGGGAAAATGAACCCCAAATTGTCCTTTTTATTTTATTTTTTCCTTCTTTTTTCTTTTTTGATCTTCAGTGTGCAGGAAAAGACCTGGAAGGCTGAGAAGCCAGAGGCTTGTGCAAAGAATCCCTTCACAGTTTTTCAACTGCTTAATGCCATTCTCATTATAAAGTTTTTCCTGCCAAATGCTGTTTTCTTTTGCCTTAGCACTGTCTGCATTAATAACAACTCTTCTGCAAGGTATTTAGGTGTTGCCTTGGCACTGCCACACACAGCAACTTTGTAAAGGAGGAGGGAATGAAAGATCTTGGGGAGTGAAATCACAAATGGGGTTTCTGTATTCTCTGTAAATGACCATGTGATGCTGCAGGATGAAAACTTTCCCAGCCAGTGGCTCAGGAAAGCTTCCCTGTGGGCCTATTATAAGGAGTTGGCACAGGTAGGTTTCTGCAGAAGGTGTCACTCCCATTCTGATGACTACACTTCTCTTGCAATGCTCAGTTCCTCTCCTGAGCAGTTTTGGAGCTCCTCAACACTGTCTAGTCAACAGGAATTTCAGTGTGCAACTCTGGCTGCTTAACCTTGTGCTGACTGTGCTGAAGAGGCACTTCTTAGAATCCCAGAATCATTCAGGTTGGGAAAGCCCCTTGGGATCATCCAGTCCAACCATTAAAGTGCTCTACACAGGTCACCCCTAAACCATGGCCCTCAAACCACCCTGAAACACCCCAGGGCTTGGGACTCAACCCCTCCCTGGGCAGCCTGTTCCTCGGAGATAAGATCAGATAGGAAACCATTAATTTGCTGACTCCCTGTTCCCTAAAGCTCTTGGCTAACTCTCAGGGAAGAGACCTGCAGTTGGTTCAGTAGCAGAGAGATGGGAGAGGAATGTCAGCAGTGCAGAGAGCCAGCAGGTATAGCCAGGGTCAAGCTCACTGTCACACCTCTTCCACATGCTATCAGTCAATATCAACCACAAATCCAAAGGTCTCTGAAGTGGGGGAGCCAAGGTCACCCTGAGCTGAATGTGACCAAGCAATGAACAGCTCAGCATTTTCCCATTGTTTGTACTTCTAAGAGCATCAGTGCTCACAAAGCACATCTACTGATCAGTTCAGGCCTTGACTGTCCCAAAAAACCCTGTCCAGAGAGAATAAACTGAGCCAATAGTCAAATAAAAGCTGCAGGTTCAATCTCCCCCACTTTATATAAATGCCTCCTGCATAAATTACACAAAGTTAAGCACTTGTTGGAAGACCACACAGCAACTGGAAAAAAAAAAAGCCACTAGAGATGCCCAAATCAGCCTCTTTCACACCCATTACAAAGCTCCATGCCAGTGCAGTATCAGGTTGCCAATGACTCCTGTCTAAACACCAAGCAGGAGCTGAGGATACACATTTGAGGTAGGAGGTAAAAAAGAGGTAAAAGGTAGAGGTAGAAAAACCCCAAACCAACAAGCAAGGAATGGTGAACACACAGGCTGTGGGTGGTGTTGGCAGATATATGTGTATTCATGGCAGTCATGCTAGGCCCTGCTGACCTGAATATCTGTCAATCAATCAATCAGTCAATCAATCAAACACCACCATGGGCACAACTTCACATGTCTTGGTTAAGCAGAGACAGAAAGCATCAGATCTGGAGAGCTTCACATCCAGACCCTGAGCATGCAACATACTCCTGAGCTCGGGTGCAATGAGCTCAAGGTGGAGCCAGCAGCAGCAGAGCTGATTCCCGCAGAGGGATTTTCCAACTCCAAGGCTGGATTTCACTGACTGAACAACACCATTTCCCAATCCAGGTGGGGTTGGAAAGTCTCCAGAGCAGGAGACTCCACAGCCTCCCTGGGCAACCTGGGCCAGGCTCTGCCACCCTCACAGGGAAGAAGTTTCTCCTCCTGTTGCCTGGCCCCTTCTGCTTGACCCCCACCCTGCAGAGATTTGTCCCCATCCATCAGCTCCCCTCTCAGGCTGCTCTTCTCCAGGCTGAACAGCCCCAGGGCTCTCAGCCTTTCCTCACCACAGAGATGCTCCAGCCCCTTCAGCATCCTCACAGCCTCCCTTGGACTCTCTCCAGTATTTCCCTGTCCCTCTGGAACTGAGGAGCCCAGCACTGGACACAACACTCCAGATGTGGTCTCAGTAGGGCAGATGGAGAGCTGGATGGGCACATGGGAAGAAACCTGGCTGGATGGTGAGCACACATTTGTACAATGTTCATGGGTAGTATGTTATTAATTTTACTGCTCCATTTGAAAAGGGAGCCCCTTTGGATTACCAGCCATGTTCCACCATGAGCCACGTGGAGTAAATTTGGAAGAAATGAATTAAAAATGCAGTTAATTTTTCCATTGGTTAGAGCTCGATTTTACTTGCTATCCAGATTCCCAAGGAGACTCATTTGAGAGAACTAATGAAACATTAATGCCTGCAAAAGGTTTTTAAGAGGGGTACTTTAGGAACTATTTGGCTTTGATGAAAGATTTGACTGCCTGATAACCCTGGAGCCTGCAGTTATAGTACAATATTTATAAATGGAAGAGACATTTACAGCCTCATAAAAGCTTCTGTTTATTGTTATCAAATTGCAGTGTTGCACTGAAACATTCATATGTAGCTTAACCTGCTTCTTGTAGCTTTGTGATGAGAACAGATTTAAGTAGCTGAGCAGGCAGAATGGGCAGGAAAGCAGCAAATGCCAAGTGACAGGGCTAATATGTGACAATAAAAAGGGTCAGTCCAAACACTGCTACCACCTGTAGCCTGCCTTTGGCTCTTGAGGTGGCCAGCTCAAAAAGACAGGCAGGCTGCAGCTCCAGTGCAGTGTTCCCCATGGACAAGACATTGCTTTACAATGACTGAGTCCTCTGAGGCTCTGGAATGCAGCACAGATCATAAATCTCTCCAAAACAGGTCTGAGCACAGTACTGGTGACTAACTGGGCCAATATGTTCCACTGAACACCCTCTTGCTTAGCAGATGTCCCCTTGTCCAAAGCACTGACTCATTCTGGCACCCTGCTTGTGCTTCCACTGCACCTTTGGTTGTGTACAACTACAGGGAAAAACATCTTCCCTGGCTGGATAAACTCCCACCTGGATTCTGAAATGGTTTGCTGGGGAAGATGGACAGCCTGCCCAGTGCAGGGGCACCATCCCTGCTCCTGCTGGGGACACTGTTCCTGAGCCAGCCCAGGCTGACTTTGGCCTTCTTGGCCCCATGGGCACTGCTGGCTCATGGGCAGCTGAGTGCCACCAGCACCCACAGGGTTTTTTCCCTTTCCAGCCACTGCTCCCCCAGCCTGGAGATGCCTGGGGTTGTTGGGACCCAAGGGGAGCACCCAGCCCTTGGCCTTGTTGAACCTCAGCCCACTGACCTCAGTCCATCAATCCAACCTGTCCAGATCCCTCTGCAGAGCCTCCTGCTCCTGAGCAAATCAACACTCCTGCTCAGTTTGGCATCATCACCTTTCTTTATGGAAGCAGAAAGTTTCTAGGAACAACCTGAATACATATGAATATAGAAAGTTAACTGCTGAGCTGCCCAATCCACTGGGGGTCAAACCCACCTCCAGCAGAAGGTGCCCTTCATTTCCAGTAGAGAAGGCAGCCATCCTCAAGTCACATCCATGCACAAATGCCACTGGACCTGCTCAGGAATCTCCAGGAATGCTCTCCACTGCCATGCACCATTGGGTCCCACCATGGCTGTGGATGGCTCAGATTTGTAGGACACCAGAAGAAACACATTCATCATCTATCCATCTTCCCTCACAGCCACCTTTCAATCCTGCTTAGCTATGAAATGTTTACATTTCATGCTTGTCTTCATATTTAAGGCTCAATATCTTTTCTTCCCTTCCTTTGAAATCTATGGACTTACTTATTTTTAAAGGAATCTTTTGGCAATGGCAATGCAGACACATAAATCTTCACTGCTTTTTCAATTCATGCACCACATCCTTTTAGATTTGTCCCCTGCTGAAACCAGCATGAGAGCTGCAAATTTAGAATTGCTTCTTAATTTGAAGACCTTTGAATTCTGATATTCTAGACTTGCATTTCCAAACTTTGTGACATTTATACTGAGGCACCAGGCTTATTTGAATTTATTTTTCATTATCAGTAAAAGAGCCTTTAATATATTATGTCATGATTAATTTGAACACAAGTTGCTGAGACAAAAGGAAAGCAAGGAGAATGTTTCTCTCAAGTTTCAGTACTAAACAGTAATGGAAAATATCCTACCTTTTCTCCAGCTCACTCAATGATTTTAGGAGGAAGGGGGTGAAGCTCTTGTAGTGTCCTTGTCCATTTAAAAGCTTCTCTGATCATCTCAAACCCCAAAAGGCTTGGTTCTGATGTCTCCTCTGATTTGTCTCTTCTGATTTATCTCCTAATGGCCAAAACATTAGAAAGCACAGGTTTCACTCATGTCACACTGTCACCCAATGTCAATGCTGATATGACACTCTGCAATGAAGCCCAAACACAGAAACCTTTTCTTCTAGCTGTAAGTAGTTTCCACGTGGTGTAGACCATGACCTAAATGCATGCACAGTGCCCAGAAACAACTTCTTCCCCTTCTGACTTTTAGTTTGATGTGTGCCCAAGCTGCTGGGTGTAGAAACCTTGGGCAGCTGCATTGACTCTAACTGCATTCTGCAGTTTCCCTCCCTTTGCTGCTCTGGGGAGGTCTTTCCTGCTGGAAACAGTTGTCACCCCAGAGACAGAACACAGAAACCATTCCTGCTCTGGCAATCCTGGCCTAGAAAACCACAGCCCTGTTTGGGAACAGGCCCTACAGGCTCAGCCTGGGTGACAGCAGCAGGGACACAAAAGTGTCACAGTGCTGTTGAATGATAAATGCTTCACAGTTTAACTCTACAGCTTTGTCAGCTTCAGCTCATCTTGTGTAACCTTGGTCCTTGTGGAGAAGAAGAACTAACTGAGCAAAACAGGAGCTCTTTGTTATCAAAGAGCCTCCTGAGATGAGCCAGATCATAGCAGTTCTGCAGCTGCCAGCTCAGCACAACTTTGCATTCTGAGCCAAAAGTGNCCTGGGGCCTCCTCCAGCACACCCTGGGGCCTCCTCCAGCACACCCTGGGGCCTCCTCCAGCACATCCTGGGGCCTCCTCCACCAGACCCCGGCCCACAACCACCAGATAGCAACAGGCACCAGTGGGGAGGAACCTCTGATAATGAGTCCCCTGAACTGATTATAATAACCCAATAAATGATAATAATTCTTGGAAATAATGAATATGTAATTAACTCTTTTGAATACGAATGATTTAATGTAACAAACACTTGTTCACTTAACACCTGGGTGTGGAAGGTGGGAGGAGAGATCCCTCTCAACACCCTGTGCCACAATAACCACTCCTGCTTGATACCCTTCCATGGGCTGTCAGCAGGGTGGGCTGAGCCCATGACTGGGCCTTGGACTCAAAGACTAGAGAAGAAAGAGGCTCCAGCCCACAAATTCCTCCAGAAGCTGGCAAACAATGACTGCGATTTCTAGCTGCCAGCCCTAAAACAGAATTAATGTGCATTTGCAGCCAGACAACCATCTTAAGGGACAACATGGTCTGCTTAGCTCACTTACCCATACTAAAAAAGACTTTATTTTTAGGGATCATTGCTAATGGCAGACGGTTTCTTGGGGGCCATCAGGACTCAAGCAGATGTGGGAGCAGATGGCAGGACAATAATGCTTTTTTGGATGATTGACAAATACCTTTTGCCAAATGCCAGTGGTAATAAAGATATTTCGCCCATCTTAGATCAAGTGACAAGGAATTTTCATCCCAAAGGTGACAGGAATTGAATTTCCCTTTTCTTTGTGTGTTTGCAAGCACCAAAAAGTGCCCACGAACTGCACTCAATAACACTTTTGCCTTCTCTTCCTTCATCTAAGAAACTGGAGTTCTCTCTGGGTTTTGAAAAGGTAATACAAATATTTCATCACTTTTGTCATGTCTCCACTCTGTTGAAAGCAGGATGACATCTATACCAAAGCAAGGGAGGAAAATCTGTCCAGCGAAAGGGAAAATTTATGGCTGCAATTTTGCAGAGGGGTCCCTACGACGCAGTAAACGGCGAGAATGAAGCATGAAGAGTTTATTAAAGCCATAAGAATCCTGAGATGAGATTACAGCTTTATACTCTGCCACGCTTCAGATTCAATAACACACGTCTCCCACCCACCCCCTCCTCCTGCCAGCTCTCCTGGAAAAGCAGAGAGAGTGGAGGGGGGGGGAATCCAAATCCACAGTAGATTGATTTTGATTTCCCATGTAGCATTCTCATTAATTTTCAAGGCATCAGCTCACACAGATCAAAGTGGTGGAAGATGCTGACATCAGCTTTCAGATCTGAGAGCTCATCACTCCCTGATGATTAAATTGCAGGATTATCAAGGAGTGCATCTGCAAGTGTATAGCTACAGTAAAGAGCACTGTGACACAGAAAGGTACAGCGTGACACCGCTACTGTGTCATCTTCACTGCCACGCTGAGCAAAACACTGCCAGTGTCACCAGTGACAGTCATGCCTTGCATTTTATCCCACACTTTTGTACTCCTGGAAATTATTATTGGGGGCATAGCACTTTCTCCCTTCCTCTCTCCCTTCCTCTATATTTCTTTCTCTTTCTTTTTCCTTCTTCCTTCCCCTCTTTCTCTTTCTCTTCCTCCCTTCCTCTCTCTTTCTCCCTTTCTTTCTCCCTTTCTTTCTCTCTTTCTTTCTTTCTTTCTTTCTCTTTCTCTCTCCCTTCCTCTCTTTCTTTCTCTCTCTCCCTCCCTCTCTTTCTCTTTTCTTCTCTCTCCCTTCCTCTCTTTCTTTCTCTCTCTCCCTCCCTCTCTTTCTCTTTTCTTCTCTCTCCCTTCCTCTCTTTCTTTCTCTCTCTCCCTCCCTCTCTTTCTCTTTTCTTCTCTCTCCCTTCCTCTCTTTCTCCTTTCCTTTCCTTCTCCTGACTGCCCCCAGCTCTGACCATCTCCAGTGGACAATGTGCCAGGCAGGGTCCTGACCAGCACGGACATGGAATCCTTCACCTTTTCCACTCCTGCTGAGGGAGCATCATTGTGACATCAAGGGATCCTTTACCACCACCACTTGATACACTTCATTTACTATTCCAGGGTCTTTTTACCCCTGCTTTGGTCCTACACAGAGCCTCAGGACTAAGAGACATGTTTTCTGGACTTTACACAAGCTGTTCCCTCTTGGATTTTGGTTTCTTTTGGCATCAGGGGAGACAAGTCAAGGCGAACATTGTCTTTTTTTAGTCTTCTCTTTCATGCAAAGGAGTGTTACAGTCCTAAACATCCAAAAAGTGACACATCCAGATGCCCTGGATATCAGTTAGTCCAGGATGAAGTCCAGAGCTGTTGGCCATACTGCTTAAACTTCCTTTGAACTAATTCATTCATCTTACCTACCCCAGGTATCCTCAGTCTCCTCCAATCTCAAGATCCCCCTCAAGTCTTTCCTAAAAGATCATAAAATCTTTCAGGTTTAATACTGATGACTAAAGAATCATCCTATTTTTCACCCTGTGTGAGTTTTTTTCAATGTAAGATATTTGCAACCTTAATTACTCTTGACAAGATTTGTGATACACATCTGTTGAGATAATTTAGTTGCATTGTTTTAGGTGCTTTGTCTTAGTACCACTCCCTATAATTACCTCTGAACTCATAAATCTCTTGTAAACCTGACTTTTGCTTTCATTTTTCTGCCTGTTTGAAAGCCATTCAACACTGAAATTATCTCATCAGCCTTTGTAAATTGAGAAAGATGCTCTAAAATGTGTCTGTCTTCCTCATCTTGATCAAAAACGTGTTCCTAAAAAAGTTCCTTATTTTTTTCTTTTTGCTTTGCAGAAGTTTCCAGTGAGCACCTATGTTCTGGCATGATAGTAGAGCTGCAGCCAATTTCTATATAGGTTTCCAAGCCAAACTAATTACACCATGGATCTCAAATAGATTCTTCCAAATCCAGTGCAAACACACTACATCACAGCTGAAAACTGTGACTAAGGTTCTACTGCAGTTTCAGTCACACACAAAGAATATTCAGCCCCCTCTGAAAGTGTCTCCACAGTCACTGTCCCAGCTGATGTTCTCCAGACCTCCTTATTTCAGCAGCCACACAGCTCTGCAGCAGCTCCCTGGTGCCACACAGCTCACAGAATCACAGAACCA
>VYZU01019421.1:22633-50547 GCA_013401355.1 Ceyx cyanopectus | reverse complement strand
TTTTTTTTTTCCCCTTTCCTCTTAACTGGAAGAAACAGAGTTGCTGAATTTCAGTGCTTTGCTGTAGAGAGCTCCTTGCTGCTACAGGAGGAAGAATGACCCCGTGCAGCAGTTCCTGTGCATTGCAACAAGCAGGTGGTCCCAGGATGAGGCATTTGAAGCCCCTGTGGGGCAGACAGCCTGGGCACATGCCCAGTGCCATGGGTGGGCTTATCCTGAGGGGTTGATGCCCCCGAGGTCTCTGCTACCCCTTGGTTAGAGGATAGCTGAGTGAGAGGTGGTTCATCTTACCCAGAAATGACACAGTCACATGCACTTTCTCAGGGGTTTTTGTGGCTTTCTGCTTATTGTTGAAATCCAGCAATAATTGACAGTGAATAATACCGAGAGCACTCTGTGAAGGGACAAAAAAAGGCAAAACTTGAGCAAGGCAGAGTCTTTCTAATTCTATGTTTTGTCATGTACTCGGGAACTTTTGCTACGAGTCATGAATTTCCTGTTATTAAAAGAGCCTCTTTTTGTACCCGCTGAGCTCATTGCTCAAAAAAAGGGGATGATGAACTTGATAACAGGGGGTATACAACAGCAGAAATAGCAGCAGCTTGCCGAGGAAAGATTGCTGGAAAGGAGATTACAACAGTATTTATCAGAAACATGATGGGATATATTTGCAAGCGGCGAGCAGCAGATTGTGCCGCCGCTCCTGCCTCGCCAGTGAGAGGACCCTGAGGACTGTGACAGCAGCACAGGGCTGCTGCAGCTCACACCTGTCCTGCTGCTGCTCTCCAGACATGACGGAGCTCCCATGGTCAGTTCTGCTGCCCTGGCTGGGTCTGGGCTGCATGAAGATTTCTCACAGGTGCTCTTCCGTGGCTCCACGCTCCTTTGTGGCACACTCGGCGTCCGGTGGGGTTCACGTTCACACGCGTTCAGCTGGTGCAAAGCACGTCCTTAAAAAGGAATTTGGCTTTGACTGCATCTCTGATGTCAATAGGTGGATTGCTGTCCTCTAGAAATTAATGCAACTTAGTTAACATCTTCCTAGCACTTGCCAAAAACCGGAATCAGCCCCATCAAATTGATTTTCATTAAGCTGTTATAGTCACTGGAACTGCTGAGAAGAATCGTAGCCATATGGCACCAGGTATTCACAGAGAGGTCTCTGGTGACACAGTTCACCATTCCTGGAGACGCTGAGCTGGCGTGTGCAGAGGTTACTGATCTGAGGCAGGGAGGGGTGATGATGCCTGGGTGCCAAACAAACCCCCCTGCCAGCAGACAGAGTGACTGGTGTCTGTGGAGCGGCCCTGCAGTTTGCATTCCCAGCTGAGGAGGAGGAGCACCCCAAGACTTTTAGGTATTTGGACCTTGGGGTGCCGACCAAGTGCTTCTGCTCAGCTGAAGGGTTTTGAGTCCAGCTGGCAAGGCTGCCAATTGCACATTAATTCTTCAACTCTCAGCAAGAAAAGCCTCTGAGAGAGTTCAGGGAACACATCCCTCCTTGTGCAGCATCTGCTGCTTATCTCGTGTGTCCTGGAGCCACATGGTGCTTCACAGCCACAGTAAAGGCTGATAGCTGGTGCTGGAGAAGAACCCTCCTTTCCTTTCTGCTTTTCCCAGAATGTTTGGGGTTGGAAGGGACCTCTGGAGATTGAGTCCAAACCCCCTGCCAGAGCAGGATCACCTAGATTATGTCACACAGGAACATGTCCAGGTGGGTTTGGAAAGTCTCCAGAGGAGACTCCACAGCCTCTCTGGGCAGCCTGTTTCAGACTCTGTCACCCTCACTATAAAAGGTTTCTCCTGGTGTTTCCATAGACCCTGCTATGTTCCAGCTGAGCCTGGCTCCTTCCTTTTTTGACATCCATCCTTTTTTTGGTATAGATTTTACTGAGAACCAGAAGTTGCCCCAGCTGAGTTTAAAATGTCAGTCCTCAGGAAGAGACCCTGGGAATTCAGGCTGTGTGTGGGCTCTCCAGCAGCAGAGAGACAACTGGGAAGCTGCTGAGAAGGGGAAGAGACTTTTGCTCTTCCATTGTACTGGGGATGCTCCTGTCACGTGTGGTCAGTAACTGCATTCCTGATCTATTATTGGAGGGACTGCCATTCCAGTAAGAATTATTTAGGTAATTTGAGTGGTTATACATGAATGGTGCTGCATCATGTTTGTGTTGCCAGCATAACAACCACGTTCACCTCTTGTGCTGCATTACACCTTCATGGAGTCACAAAAACCTAACGGGCAACACTGAGGCTAACAAATCCTGTACCTATCAGAAGTTACTGCTTAGAGAAGATGTATTAAATCCTGTTCCTGGATAAGCCTGTTCAGCTGAGGCTGCTGCTGTAAAGTGGGGACAGGCAGCCCCATTCGTATGCATGTATGTTAGAGGCAGAATAAACTTGGGATCTGTCATCAGAGCTAATACCAAGCAGCTTTTGATTTACTCTGATTTTTACAATGAGACTTTAGACCGTGAGCGTTGCAAACTGCATGCAAATGAAGGTGGCATTACCTCCCTCTGTCTTGGCTCCTGGATTGAGGTTTAATGAGATTCTTTGGTTTGTCTTGTGTCAATCTGTTGTATTTAAGAGGGGTTTCTTCTTCCCACTTCATTTTGCCTTTGATGCAAATGTGAAACTCTTTTTGTGCTCCTAAAAGGGTCTTTCGGTGTCTTTGAAAGTTTCTCAATGCAGCGTTTCTCTAGACAGAGTTAATGGAGATTAAACTCGGGCAGATAGCAAGGGAAAGCAAGCAAATGTCTTTGCAGAATCAGAGAGCAAGGGCACCAGAGAGCAGAGGAGGGCTGAGATTTGTGTCTTTGGTAGACCACGAACAGCCTTTTTCTGGAGCTGAGGGCAAGTTGGTCTCCATCTCGGGAGCCTCTGGTGTTGGCTCAGCTGCTCGTCCTCATCAAACATGAGACAGCTTAGCAAGTGTGAGACTGCCACGGGGGGTTCTGTGCAACCAGCTCTTGCTGTGGGCTGGCAGCAGATGTGCACAAACCCTTCTCCTCTGAGTCTGAGGGAACGAGCTCTGTTGGGCCAGGATGGTGTCCAGGGGGCCTGGGGTGTCCTCAGCCCGAGCAGAGCCAGTGCTGCTCCAAGTCCCCTGCACAGCCCAGCAGTGACGGGTCTTTCTCCACCTGATTGTTTTTCTGCTTTTGAGATGGAGTAACTTGTTCATTTCCATGTTGTTCTTCTTCCTTTTCAGTGGAATAAACTCTAAAACCTGTATTACCAGTCCTCATTATGCCCGGGTTTGTTATGATTGTCAATTAATAAACTTCATCTTGGCATTATTCAGAGGGCATTGGCCTCTATATTCCTCTCTTGAATTACACTGGGGTTTCTTGGTTTTTAAATGCTGTCTGTGAAGCTACTTCTGGTGTTTTCTGGCTCTGCCTGGGTTTGGTCTGTTAAGAGCCTCCACCATCCTGATGTGCACCTTGGTTATTAGTTTGGAGTGGGATATACCTGCTATTGCTTGCATAACGAGGGAGGTGTGATCAGAGTGTTCCTGAGACCCAGCTCCTCGCTGGTGCAGAGTGCCAGTGGCCCCGCTGGAAGCTGCGGGAAACACACAAATATTTAAACAGCTGCTTGAGAACAGCACAGCCCAGTAAATCTCCCAAGCAATTTCCTTCCTTGTCTAAATTGAGAAATATAGCAGAGCACCCTTCCAGCTCAAACCCACCTTCCTCCAGGTTGTAATGGTGTTTGCATTTTATAGCAGGCTCTTTATCAGCTCTTCCGCGCCCTATAACAAACGGTTAAGAGCCTTGTGAGCCCTGAGTGATCTGTGCTACAGCTGGTTACCTATGTGGTGTTGCCAGATATGAAAGGTAATGGGGAAGAACAGCCTTTTACAAGCCTAGCTCCCACGTGGAGTGGAGTTGCAGAGCAGCACGGGGTCCGTGCCGTGTTGGAGGCCACGGGTGTCCAGCAGGCTGGGTGCTCTTGGATGCAGGCGAGTCTGGCTGCCCTCACCCATGGGGCCAGGGAAGATGCTGCTGGTCCCCAGTAGCATCCAGGAGCTGCTGCAGAGTGAGCACATGCTGGTGGTGCATGAACTCTGAATTATAGGTGTTGGGGATGTGGTGGGGACCACCAGTGTCTCACGTTCACACCTGTACAAAGTTGTTTTCATCCCTTAACTCAAGTCTTGCTTTGCCCGTGGCTCTGTAGGGACCCTCATCAAACATGCCCTGTCCTGCCTGCCTTTTGTAACTGATTCTGCTTGTTGTCTTTCCTCTCTCTCCTGAACAGATGAAATCATCCGACATCGACCAGGAATTATTCACTGAAAGTTACTGCAAAGTGTGCAGCGCTCAGCTGATATCCGAGTCGCAGCGCGTGGCCCATTACGAGGTAGGTTGGATGCTCTTTGGTAACTCTCTGCTTTGTAATTCTCCTGTCGCCGCCTCTAGCTGCGTGGTTTACAGGGTGGCATCAGCTGATGGGCTCCCAGCAAGTAGCTGCACCAGCATTTAAAGTTCCTCTCTGAAAACTCCAGATTCAAAAGGCTATTTTTATTGGTGGTGTCTTCTGTAAATGATGTCGCTGCACCGTCGTCTGCTGCACCTCTGCTTTTTCTTCTGTCTAAATTTGCAAAGTCAGGCTGCAACGTGAAGGTGACTGAAAGCCAGCTTCCAAAGCAGCAGAGTTAGCAAGGAGATCGGTGGAGAGTTTAGCAAAACAAACTCAGGTTTTATATATAAAATGTGCTGTGCTTTGCTGAGTAGGACTCACTGACGGTGCTGGGAATGGATTAGTACTTGTGAAGGTATTGAAGCAATAAACAGGACATATTAGAGACATGTGAGAAAGGCAAGTAACAGCCCTGCATGTCTTCAAAACAAAGGTAAATAAATCCCTGTGAAACAAGGAAGTTGCAGGGGACACCTGGCTCTGTGGTTGTGTGGATTTAGGGTGTGTGCTAAGGTCCCAGGAGGATGGATGCACGTGGAGAGCCTGGGGAGAAGGGACTTCTGTGCTCCCAGGGGCTGTGTGGCTCAGCTGCATTGTGCCTTTTTTCTGGATACATAGACACTCCTGGTGTGTCTGCAGTATTTCAACAAAGTCAGGATCACAGAATGGTGGAGGTTGGAAGGGAGCTCTGGAGATCCAACCCCTGGCAGAGCACAGGCACCCAGGGCAGCCCACACAGGAACAGATCCAGGTGGGCTTGGGAATTCTCCAGAGGAGACTCCACAGTCTCTCTGGGCAGCCTGGGCCAGGCTGTCATTGTCAGAGTGAAGTTTTTCCTCTGAGCTGGCACTATCTGTGTTTCACCTTGTGACAAGTGCCCCTCATCCTATCCCAGGGCACCACTGCACAGAGCCTGGACCCTTCTCCTTGACACCCACTCTGCAGAGGTTTGTAAACATTGCTCAGCTCCCCTCTCAGGCTTCTCTTCTCCAGACTGAACAGCCCCAGGGGTCTCAGCCTTTCCTCATCACAGAGATGTTCCAGTCTCTTAATCATCTTTGTAGCCTTCCTTGGACTCTCTCCAGTATTTCCCTGTCGAACTGAGGAGACAGAATGAACACCATACTCCAGATGTGGTGTCTCTAGTGCAGAGTAGAGGGGGAGGAGAACCTGTGCTAAGAGGCCTGGAAGATGAAAATTCCCTAAACTTTTTGCTCTGATCCGAGGGTGTAGCGATGGAGACACGGGGGAGAGTTTGTCTCTGTGGCAGTGGAGACATAAGCAGCTTAATCAGAGTGCAGTACCCAAGGACGCTGCATGAATAAACAATGTGAACAATAATGCACGCTCACTTGTAAGGCACTTTATGTGTCTGTTTTGGTGAATTTCTGAAGACATCTCTGTAAACCCTCCCCTGGCTGCCCTGGGTGTGCAGCAGAGATCCCTGGCAGCTGTTGTGAAGTCTAAGGCTGGAGTTTTAGGGTCACCTTCCAGGTCTTGCTGAGGGGTCCTGCAGATGCTCAGTTTTGTCTACAGGAGGCAGAAGCCTTGCTGCAGAGACAGGAGTAGTGACTGGTGAGCAGTGGGCTGCTCAGCCAATCTCTTCTCTCCCACGCCTGTAATCGTAGGTATGGGCTGGATCATTAATTCATAGCAGATGTGTTTGAGATGGGGAAAACAACACGGTTTGCTGTTGTATATTTCTAGTGCGAGGTGTTGTGCTCGTTTGTCATCCCCTGTGAAATCCCAGCAGATGCTGTAGGCATTCAGCACAGTAATGTCATTGCCTACCCCTGCCTGCTGGCTTATGTAATGGGAAGCAGAAGGATGGGAAGAGCAAATGGGGTGGGAGGACAGCTCAGCTCTGACCTGGGGTGGTCCCAAGGCTGAGGTGCCTCTGTCCCCTCAGCTGAGCTGTGCTTGGCTGTGTCCCTGCAGCACCCACTGCTCTCCACAGGCTCAGAGCTCTGGAGTGTAACAAACATGCTCTTTGTTCCCCGATCCCAAGAGATCCACAGACACAGTCTGAGGGCTGAAAACTTGCCCTGGGTTTTTCCAGGAGAGTGGTGCTGGGTGCCAGACGTGCCCACAAGGAGCTCTCACAGTAGAGCTGTGCCCCTGGTGTTCTCGGGCTGCTGGCAGCTCATTGCACACCAAGCCTTATGGGGGAGGTTCTTGACTCCGTGTGCTCTGACTACAAATGGGAATGGGAAAACTGCTCTGCAGTGCTCCCAGCTCCTTCCTGAGGCAAGCTGGACAGGCTTCGAGAGACACGAGCAGAGAATCTGTAGTGAGTCACTTGTTAGGTGAACTTGGCCTCTCTAGTCAGACACCAGACAGGCAGTGCACGATTTCCCCATGTACATTCATCAGGGAAAATTATTGGAGGAAGATTTCTGCAAAGAATTCTTATTCTGACACTGATTCATAAGGAGCTTGGTCTGAGCATCTGCCCCATGAGCAGGGAAGGCTCTTCTTTCTGCCAGGCACACACACAAAAGGTGTTTCTCTTCCCTGGCCAGGTAAGCAGATCACGTCTGTCACCAGAACATTCACTTTTATAACATCAGGAATTGCAACATGACAGCTCTGGTACAAAACTCTAGTGTTGAAAGTACCTGAGGATCCATCCTGCCCAAGACCTTGCCACAAATCAATTAATAGCAGGAATGTAAGATTCACTGTTTCTTCCTGATGAAAAAGTAGCTGGTCACAATGTTCACACTTTCCTTCTTTCTTTTTAAAAGCCTTCTATGGTCAAAACTGATTCTTTTCATAGGGAAACTATCCACTTCAGAAGACTAAATTATCTTCAAAGAAATTTTCATCTAATCTTACAAAATTACTTTGTTTCAACTATTCATTAGGAAATAAAACACTGTCAATATCAAAGCAAACAATAAACCCACAACATAAGCAAACAATGAACCCGCAATGTAAACATTTTGCACAAGAGAAAAACTTTCCTTTGGAATTGACTTGACCTGTATGGAGAGGAGTGAGTCGCTGCAAGGTGGAAATTCCAAACTGGTGTGGTGAGTGCAGCTAAGTCAGGATAGTTCAGCATTTCCACCCAGCTCTGTGTGCCTGCTGGTGTCAGGAGAGCTGCATCAGGGGACTTTTCACACAACCTGGCTGCCCATGGGCGCTGGTGGCCTTGGTGCTGGTGCAGATGTGGGGCTTTGGGGCTCTGCCCATGCAAAGAGGTGTGCAGAGCAAGCTGAGCAGTGCCCTGGGCACAGGTATCCTTGCACTTGGAACTGGTGATGGTACCTGCAGGGAACTGTACTGGAAACCAGCAGCCTGTGCTGGTACTGCATCTGCCTCCATGGCAGGGTTGGCTTTGGTCATCAGCACCCTCACTGAGCCAGAGCTCAGAGAGAAAGGGAATTTATCTGCTGCTTCTCTAGTGCAGCCCAAGATCTGCAGCCTTTGTGCCAGGCACTGAAATCTTGGCTCCTTTGTGCATGCAAAATAAGACATTTCTCTGTAAGAAAATAGAGGGAAACAGTGTATGAAAGGGGGATGTTTTTATCTTGCCAAACAGGAATAGGCAGTTCCAATCTCTGTCTCGTCATCTTCTCCAAATCATCAACCAATAACTTAT
The DNA here is from genome assembly GCA_013401355.1 of Ceyx cyanopectus. Taxonomy (NCBI): domain Eukaryota; kingdom Metazoa; phylum Chordata; class Aves; order Coraciiformes; family Alcedinidae; genus Ceyx; species Ceyx cyanopectus. Next base: position 42,509 of record VYZU01019421.1, on the reverse strand, counting down.
TTTCTTCTGCACTACTTTGCCAGGAATAAAAAAGAATTTGATGTCAGTCGCGCAATATTAAGCAGTATTATTTCTGAGGGCAAGTGTAGTGGAAAAATGGCAAAAGAATTGGTGTGTTTGCAGCGTATTTTTGCATCCAACTTGACATACAGCAAAATACTGCCCTTGTTTTATGTGCTTTGTGCCACTGTGTCTCTGGCTTTGTCTGGTATGTCTGCTGCTCCTTCCCTCTCCATCCCATCCCTGTGAAGCTGGCAGGAGCTGCTCCTCTGCCCGGGATTCACCTTAGGGCAGAGCTGTTCTGAGTGGCTAGCCTTGGGATATCAACTGGTATTGAAGTTGCAGGTGCCTAGATGAGGAGGATGCTGTAAGGAGCTCTGCAAGCCGTGACCTGAGTGTCACAGGAGGCTGCTTTAAAGATAGCAGTTGGCTTTTGAGCAGCAGTAATAAGAGATGGGACCAATCAAACTGGTCATTGTCAATGCCCAAAAGATAGTGTTTGAATATTTTCATTCTTAGAGCGAACTGCTGTCTTAATTTGTCCCCTGAAGAATCAGAAAACTCTCTGCTTCTGCTACTGGAGTACAGCATCCAAATATGGATGCTTGGTAACGTCCCTGCTAGGTCAGCTCTCTGTGCTGTGAGCTGGGCGTTCCCTGTGTGCCTTGGCTTTGCCTTTCCACCCTCAGGAGGAGCAAAGGGGTGGCTGGTTGGATAAAGAGCCACCAGAAAGGGCAGAGTGCTGCAATACACTCCAGGTGGCTGCTGGCTGCAGCAGTGGGTGCTGCTGTGTTGGAGGGAGGGCGTTTCCAGCCTCCTCTCTTGCCCACTGCCAGGAGTGGGAGGATGACTGGCAGACCCAGTCAAGCCTGGGCACTTGATCTGCATGAAGTTTGGGACCAGCCTCCTCCTCATGCTCTTAAACTGCCACTGGCATCATCCAGCTCCTGCGGCATATGGGGAGCAGGGGGTTGTGCCACAGCACCTCCTTCCTTGGGCACTCCCTCCTGGTGCACTTGGTGCTGGGGATGGTGGCAGGGGGTTGGCTCTGTAGCGAGGGGCACGTCTGCCAGCATCCCTCCTCCTGGGGCACATCTGCCAGCACCCACCTCCTGGGGCACCTTCTGTGCCAATCACAGAGACAGGGAGCATCACGCAGCCACTGACCTTTTTGCTCTGCTTTGATGGCACAGACGCTGTGTGTCTTTCAAGCACAACTTTGAAATGAAGGGATTGATTTTTTTGTTTGTTGTTGTTTTTAAATGACATCCGTGGGTGGGAGAAGCAGAAGGCAGCTACCAGGCATCTGCACCTTCACACAGAGCCCTCTGAAGGGATGGGAGAGCCTGTCAGAAGGCTGGGATCCAGAGCACACGGCTTGTGCTACAGCAGCTCCATTTTGCATCAGGCTCCTGTGACTTTTACCACCAAAGCACCTCAATTCAAACGCCATTCGCCCCTCAAAGGTGATACAAAGAAACACCCGAGGGTGCTGCCCTGTGATCAGAAGCCCTTGCTGTTGTGTGGCTGCTTTATTAGCTGCTTAATACGCCCGGCCACGGCTGCTGCCCTCTGCATGGGAAAGTGTAGGAGGAGTTGGGGAGGGTCGGAAGGCATCAGTGATTCCCAAATCACTGGTGGCTGGTGCCACTGAGCTCGCTAAACAGGAAGGGAAACAAAATGTATGTACTTGCTGCAATGTGATTGCAAGTCCGTGCCCCAGAGATGAGTTTTTCCTTTTCTGTATGTCTGCATCTCGCCTTCCTCTGGAGTGGGAAGCCTCTTGCTGTTGGGTATTCTCTAGATCACCCCTTCTTTAACACTTCCTTCCAGCTCTGTCTTTGAGAGAGGCTGTACCAATCACTGTGGTGAGCAGCTCTGTAAATTAAAAAAGCTAAGCTTTCTTAGCTCTGAATCCTCATCTCTATTATAGAAGTGCTCACAGCCATTAGGAAGATGTTGCCATTTATTTTCAAGTTTCTCCTTCAAAATCCTGCAGGAAAACGACCAAATATGCCAAGTTGCTCTCAGATTCCACCCTGAGCTGCATATTCATCACCACATTTGTTCCTTAAGCTGCTATAACACTTCTCTCCATTGTAATCTTTATTGCTCGAGGTGTTCAGATGGTTCTTTGCTTCTTTTTGTTTAAAATGAAGAAATAACTCCAGGTCTATAGGAAGAGAAGCCTGGGAAGGTGTCATGCAAATGTTGGTTCACCTTGTGAGATGAAGGAATGATGCTTAAACTCTTCTACTGGAGCCTGAGCAGTGGGGGAGGGCAAAGTGTGTTAAAATTCAAATGCAGATGAAACTTGGGAGAACAAATAAAGTGTGTGCCCTTTGGCTCTTCTCCGGAGCTGCTTGCTCTTCGGAATTTCTCACCCTGTCTCCGGAGCAGAGCGGGTGAGCAGTATCGACAGCCTCATCAATACTCCTTGTCTGCACAGGGCTGGAGTGGTGCTCGGGTTAATCTGCTTCCAGTTGGGTTGTCCTTCTCTGGGAAACTGCATAAAGTGATGTCTTGTCTGAAGGAATAATAAACATTGTTTACTATTGGCACATTAGCGCCTTAAGGATCAAGATGTGTGTGCTCAGAAAGGCAATCCTCAGCCTGAAATATTAATGCAGTGGAGGAGCACACACTCTATTTAACAAAATAAATGCTGCACTGGAATGCAAGGAGCTGGAATGTTCCCTGCCTGGTGCTAGCTCCCCGCACGACGTGCTGCAGGCACTTCCAGGGTGGAGGAGCAGGAAGGACACATCCAGGGCTCTGTTGTGCTGGGGATTGTGCTGATGTGAGCCCTGCGTCAGCGAGGGGCAGGCGGTGCTGGCAGCTCACTCGTGTGTTCTGCTGCTGCCCCCCTGCCAGCCTTGGCTCGCTTGGTGACAGTACCCTGGAAATACTTCAGAGGATGAAGGAGGAGGGGATGTCCTACCTGTTGTCTCTACATCCTTCCCTGCAGCGGCTGATGATCTGCCCTGCCGTGGTGTGCCAGTGCTGTGTGGTTTTTAGTGGCTGCCAGAACGTTACTGTTGTGCTGCAGATGGTGCTGGTGTTTGGTAGGAGAACCTGGGCATGAGGAGAAGAATCATCAGGCCAAAGAAAGCATTTATGTGGTTCAGTTGCAAAGATGATGAAGGTGCTGTTTTGGTTGTTTTGGTTTTTTTTTATCTGCACATGCAGACCTGCTGCAGATTGCCTTGGCACCCAGCTCATGGCAGGCCAAGAGTGGTGATTACAGTGTGTTGAGGTAAACACGGCCACACGTTGTGTGTGGAGGAGATCTGAGGGTGTCAGTGTTTGCTGGCGAGGTGCTCGTGCCACCTCTTCCCTCGTCTGCACACAGTAAGTGGAGACAGGGCAGCATCAGCTGCTGGAGGGCTGGGTGCTTCAGGAGACCAATGCAGATTAAATCGTACTTTACAAGGCTCCTTGTTCTACTCTGTTGTCAACAATAATGGCTAAACATTATTTTTAATGCGCTCCCAGTGTCAAAATCTATCGGTAAATAGCAGCAGCAGAACAGATAAAGCCCTATCACACATCTCCCTTCCGAGGCACCTCTCCGTGGAGTCCTGTTTCTAGCTAAAAATAACTGCAGCTCCAAGGTACTTTCAGAGCAGTAGTAAAATGCACTGGGGATGAGACCCTGGGGTCAGCAGTACTGGAGGAGGCAGGAGGATGTCGTGTTGAGCCTACACAGGATAAAAGGGAAGAAATGTTGGGTTTTTTTACCCAAGATGGGTCTGCCCTGGGCAGGCACCCCCAAGGAGAAGTCCCTGCACTTTTTTCCCCATGGTAGCCCCTTTCTGGTTCCATGCCCAAGAGGGCACCTGTTTGTTTTGAGTATTCACTTTTGCTTTTCTTTAATATTTTAAACTCAAAACCTGTGTTTGGATTTGGGTTCCAGGTGTTTGAAAGCAGAGCCTTAGTTATCACATGTTGTAACAAAACCCACCCAGGCTCCGTGCCAGGGCTCAGGAGTGACTGGCCCTGAGGTGCTTTAACTGTGATTTGGGTCAGAGGGGCAAAGATACAATGGGAGCAGTGGTGCTGCTGGTGCTGGGTGACCTGTATATGGAGGAGATGTTATGTTTGTGCTGACTCTTCCATTTCCCACTCAATATCCTGACCTTAGCTCTGTGCCAGTGGTGGAATTCAGCTGTACCCCAAGCACTGGTACCCAACAGCAGAGTGGCCTGAGCTGAGGAGCCTGAGCTGCAGCTGCTTTACACCAATCGGCTCTGGGCAAACAGCAAGGATTTAGTGGAGCATGTTTGGAAGTGAGAAGGGACTTCAGGTGCTTTTGGGGAGGAACAGGAGCCTGCAGGCGATGCTGGATGCTGGGAAGCAGGTCCAAGGAGTACCTGCAAGCTCAGCACTGTACTAAACCTTGCTGCTTGTGACATGCTGCTTGGGCCACAGGCTGTAAAGAGAGTTTATTTTTACTCAGAGTACACAGCGCTGTGTAGGACAAGAGATACTTTGACTACAGTCAAAATCAATATAGGGTGTGGTAAAGTTAAACATCACAGAGTTGAAACAGCAATTCCCCAGAGAAAAATCCTGCCTTGCTGTTGCAGAGGTCTGCAGGTATCTGTCATGCCAGGAGCTGCAGAGCTGAGCCTGCTTCCATCTGGATTGGCCGTTGTGAGAGGGCAGGGCTGGGTCTCAGGGGTGGTACCCCAGCCTGCAGGTACCCATGATGCTGGTACTATCCACCTGATTTGTCTGTGTGATGGGGACAGCACCAAGGGCAAAAAAACAAATGTGGCATTATATTTTCCCTTGAGCAAGCACAGTTGAGAAACCCTTTTCTCAAGGACCTCCTGGGTTGGTTCCTGAGCCCTCTCCAGCTCTTTGCAGCTTTAATGTGTCAAGTGCAGCAGAAGGGAGGTGGATGGGAAAGGTAATTTCTGAGCTCTCCTGGAGGAAATGCTTTTTGTGAAGCCACGGGAACTCACACCTCAAAGGAGGTTCTAGCAAGTGCAGCTTTTCTTTTGTGAAGGTGATTGAAGCAACAACAACAACATTGATTATAATTAAAGTAGTAAGGCTTGGACTGGGCACTCTGTCCCCATGTGATGGCAGGTGCAGCAGCCCCTTGTCCCCATGAGTCGCTGCCTTTGGGTGCAGCAGGTCGCTGCATTTTGTTTTACTTGGAGCTTCTGAAGCCCTGGTTTTGAGTTTTTAAAGTTGCAATGATTAAGGTCTGGGAGAAGCTATGGGGCCTGTGAAATGCTTTTTGTCCTCGAGGGACACCTGGTGAGGTTTTTGGTGACCCTGGTGAGGGGATCCACCCTTGGAGGAGGGAGAAATGATCACAGATTTAGAGAAAATAAAGTGGTTGCTCGGCTCGATTGATCATTGGTAATTGCCTTTGTGTGTAAGCAAATCAATGGCCAAGCCAATACCTGTTGCTTTGGAGAAGCCAGTTTCACAGGGGGTGAAAATTCAGCTGCGTGTCGATCGGGAATTACAGACACGTAGCTGTGCCCGGAGAGTCACAGGCATGAACACAGCCTTTTTAAAAAATTAACTCACGGAGGAAAAGGGGAAGTGGATAGAAATGACCATAAATTATAAATGAGGCTTTGCAAAAATTACAAAGGGAGAAAAAGGACATTGGCACCCAGCAGCGTCTGGAATAACAGACGGGAGTTTGTCTCTGCGGCAAACAACGGGGATCTTGACAATAGTGTTTGCGGGTCGTGTGGGCAGGAGAGGCAAAAAAGGGAAGGCGTTTACTGAAAATACTTCTGTCCTCTATTTAAAAAAGAAAAAAGAAGCAGAGGATGTTGTTATATCACAGAGTTGAGGAATAAATTGGTTCGGTTCCAGTAGGAATTTGGAACTTTGTTAGGCAACGATTACGAAATCTAGAACGCCGGGGTTGTTTTTGAGTCAGCAGGTCCAGTCATTTGCAAGCAAGTGCTTGAAAAGAGCTGGCCACAGGCTCTGCATCACTGTTGCTCATCCTCCCTGGGGCTTGGAAAGTGGAGGAAGTTTCTAGGAGGAGGATGTGGAGCTCAGGGCTGGGATGGCAGCACCGGGGAGCAGAGCCCTCCCAGCTTGGTGTGGCTCCTGAGCAAAGCAGCTCTGGAGAGGCGGGCGAGCGTGTAGCTTCAGGAGGAAAATGTCATCGGTGTTCTGTGTGAGGTTTGGAGAGCTGGGTCAAGCCAGAATGACTCTACCTCTTCTGATGAGATCACAAGTAGGGTCAATACAGATAATAAAGCTGGTGTAATCGTATATCTGCATGTTTGATGGCAATTGAATGAAGAAACTGCCAGCATACATAAAAAATCACCACAGCACACGCTAAAAGGATTAAAATCCAACCAACAGTCTTCTGAAAGAGAGTTTATGACAAAGCCAGAGAAGCCATGGCCATGTGGGCTGCCATTACCCTTCCCTTCTTCATCTCCCACTCGTGTGTCTCTGCCAGTGCTCAGCACAGCCACGTGTCCCCTGGTGTGGGGTCTCTGCTCTGGAGAACAGGGAACAGATGAAGGAGAGCAAGAGAGGAAAGGCAAACTGGCTGAAAACACGATGCTGCCAGCAGAGGAGTGAACAAGCAGATGATAAAGGGAGCTACAGGGAATAGAGAAATTAGATCAAATGCGAGTGCAGCTCAAGGGGAGCAGCAGAAGCAGTTGTTTGAGCCTGGCGAGGTGGTTGGGAGAATGGGGCGAAGTCCCTCGCAAGATGGGGAAATGTTTTGGGCTGTCAGGTCAGCTTAAATCAGTGGTGCAAAGTGGGAGCAGATCCTGGGGCCGGTGCAGGATGATGGGAGAGCTCCCTGCACCCCCTGGGGAAGGAGGGCTCGGAGTGTCAGTGCAGCCCATCAAGCCCTGGGCTAAAGCCTCCCTGGGGAGACGTGTCTCAGTCCTCCCAGGGGATGCTGCTGCTGTTGGGACACGTACAGAGGAGCTGTTTGGTGCTGACAGTGGTGAGCAAACCCCGCCGTGACCCGGGCCAGCAGGGCTGCTGTGTCCAGCACCGGCTCCTCCGAGGCTCCCGGGATCCCACCAGCTGCTGCTGCTTCCACAGAGCCACGATTGTCTCCCCTTGCTGTGCCGCTGGGCAGGAGCGTGCTGCAAAACTTGATTTATGCAAAATCAAATTGCTTTTCATAGCACAATCGAGCTCTGCTTTGCCCTTTTATGTTTTAGGGTTGAATTGCCGGGACTCTGCTGCCTCTGCCACAACATTCTGTATTAAAATAGATTTGATGCAGATAGAAATGATCCGTTTATTTCCTTTTATTGATGAGCCTTCTTACAATGGCACACAAGCTTGCAATGCAGAATTCTGCAGTTGCTATGTGAAAACAGGCTCTTTCTAAGCTTCCCCCCTCACCCTGCATAGAGAGGATTGTTTTTAAAGCATGTAGTCTTAAGTTAGACTTCTTGCCTTCTAAAAGAGTTGTTTCCAGACCCTAGAGACCAAGAATTTACGTGAAAATGCCTTTGGCCTAACGCTTTGTAAAGCTACAAAAGAAATATCACAGGCACAGAAATAGTCTCTTGGTGCACCCTGTGATAGAACCATGGTGGCTCTTGCTGAGCAGGGGGGTATCTCCAAAGGCAGTGGTCTTCCAGAGCATGGATTTGTCGAGGTTTTGTCTTTTCTGAGGCTTGTACATGCAGTGAGATGGGTCAAAACTGGAGATGAATGCTCACTTCATCCCATTTTCCTGACTCGTGTGTGTGGTTCTTCCTTTGGCCCCTTTTCCTCTGTGTGTCTGTGATGGCTCTGTGGTGGCTGCCAGCCCCTGCTGCGAGCTCTCCTGCCGTGGGCAGCAGGGATGCTCTTGCTGTGCTCTCTGCCGTGTCTCTGCTGCTCTTGGACGTCCTCCTGGTGCCGTGTCCTCCAGAGCTCCTTCAGACCATGAGACCTCTGAACAGGGTGGTGGAACCCGGCCAGAACCCAACCCAGGAGTGCAGCAGGTCCCTCCTTTGCCACCCCTGCCCTGGCACTCGCCCTTCTCATGCCTCAGAGCTGCAGATCTCCCGTTGCTTTGCGGAGAGGAAAAGATAACCCGCAGGGCTGTTTGCAAGCAGCACGCTAAGAATAATCACTTTGCTCTTGCCTTGGTGTTGGGATGATAAATACACATGTAAATGTAGAAAATACCAGAGATAAAATGGGTGACAAATGGGCTGTGCTACCTCCGCTCCCCGAGAGAGAATGAGATGCTCGCTGCGTACTTGCAAAGGCCAGGGATGATTTTAAGCTCTGCTTTTATAACCAGAGGATAATAAGGCTGCATAAAGAGCCATGTAGTTTTAAATTATGCCAAACATAAGTTATTTCTTTACCTTAGCTTTCATAAATCCTAACAAATGCGTAAATGAAGGTGAGAGGTGTTTTACAGAAGGCTGAAGCTTCACTGCCTTTTAATGCTGACATTTGGGCATCATTTACGGCGCAGCTGAGTGCCACAGAAAAGAACACTAAAAAGTAATTACTGTTAAAATCTTGCCTTTTCAGTTTACAGAAAAAAAACCCAACCCAAAACCCTCAAAAGGACCCAAACCCCCAACTTTTGAACCTCTAAATGCATCAGGCTATGGCTGGGGCAGGTGGGCAGCGGGATGTGCTGCGGTCACTCACCTGAGGGGGTTGCTTGGAGCTGGCAGGATGCTCTGGGGGGTCTGAATATCCACTGTAGGAATTCAGCTGGAAAACTCTGGCCACGTCACCTCTATGGCTCGTTTGACTCTCCTCCATCCCCAGCCTGTGCTGGGAGGGACCCACGGTGGCTTGTCCTGTGCCCTGCCCTGGGCAGGGGCTTCCAGGCGTGTGAACCTCCAGGAGGTGAGAGCAGCTGAGCATCTCCTCAGGCAGAAGGTCGCAGTGCTGCTGAGCTCAGACTTCCCACACCCGTCCTTGGTATTTTGAACAGGTATTTTTTTGTCATTACTTAATTACTCCACCTCTGTCTGGACTGCTGAAGCTTTGGGGTTTCCTGCGCTTAGCTCTGACCACAGCAGGTCACATTTCCTAAACGCATGCAGGAGGACAAGTTAGGGAAAGATATTTGACTTATTATTTATCTTGACTGCCTCGCTCCATTAAAAAACATATATAAATTGCATACTCACATTTATGCATACAAATACAGCTCTCTGCAAATTTAGCTCCAAGTTCACACCACAGGAAGAAGAATGTTCCAGAACATGCTAATGATAATTTAATATTTTAAAATTGCAAATCTGTGATGGGAAATGATAAGATTATGGTGGTGTTATTCTGCGAGGCAATCAGAAATGGAGATTCGGGGAAAACATTTGCATAATAATAGCTGCTGTGCATGCCTGGGCTCGGGGTGCAGGTATTTAGTAGTTGCAGTCATTTTCCTCCCTTTACATCTACTGAAGAGCAGAGCTGGCTCTAAGTGTTTTGAAGACTTATGTCTGTGCTCCTGCTGTAGAAGCTTTTAAATCTTCCTTTACATTTTGCAAGTCATGGGGATGGCTTTGTGGATGCTGCTGGGCCCAGGGCATCTCCTCTCTCCTTGCACTCATGCTGGGCAGGCATCTCTCAGCTTCCCCTCTGATCCCCTGGAAAACTTCCCTCTGGAATAAATAATGTTTGAAAAATATGTGCCCAAGAAAGTACAAGGAGGAGCTGGTTGGGTTTGCAGTGGGCAGGGGACCCTCTGGCTGGGTGGATGGGGGCTGCTTACTGGGGTTCAGTGTGAAGGAGCAGAGCAGGTCTGGAGCTGATGCTGGGAAGCATGGTGTGCATCTGTCTTCTGCCCACTGTGCTGAGGGTCTCTACTGTTCAACTCCCCTTAGAAATGCTTGAGAGAGAAGGGCTCAGATCCTTGCAGTCCTTATCCCTCTCTGTGCAGGAGCAGAACTGACCTAATGTACAATTATCTGATAATTGACCCGTGGGAGAAATCTCGTTCAAACCTTTGGCAGGTATTAGTTGGCTTCTTTCCTAGAGAGTGAGCTTTTATACACTTTACATATTTTATTCTTCTGGAAGTGGATTTCAGTTTGCGTGTGCATCTGATCCCTCATGATGCCCTCCTGTCTCCTCCTGGAGCTAAATAACTCTGATCTCTTCAGTCTCCCCAGCTATGGAAATGGTCTGATGACAAATGTTGCTCTTCTCTTCGTTCCCATGGGCTCTTCAAGGGGCTGCAGGCAGCGAGACTCAGCAGAGAGAGGCAAGGGTGGCCCATTTCTCCTGCTGATAGCACATGTCCTGATCATTCCAGGGTGGTTTCAGCTCAGTGGAGAGCTCTCTGAAACCTCCTGAAATGCAAATGTTCCTCACCTGGGTCTTTCCCCCTTTCTTCCCCCCTCCCATGTTGGAGACCTATATTAAGGGGATGTGAAATCTTATTGCAGATTGGTGTGCGCTGTAGTAGAGCCTCTTGCTTTTTGTAACTTCATTTCTTCCTTTTTCTTTCTTTTTTTTTTTTTTTTTTCTTTTTCTTTCTTTATTTTTTCCAGAGTCGGAAACATGCCAGCAAAGTTCGTCTCTATTATATGCTTCATCCCATAGATGGAGGCTGTCCAGCTAAAAAGCTCCGGTCAGAAAACGTGGGTATAATTTAAGTCCCTGTTTACTCAGCTGCTTTGTGAATCATTGACTCTGTCCTACAACATTTTTATTTTTTTTTCACGTTACAGCCACAGACGATCAGGTACCCAGAGGTAACATTTAGATTAGCTGCAATGCAAAGTAACTGGAAGTAATTTTCAATAAACTATACAAGAAATATTAGGTGCATCAGCAACAGTAATTGTATTTTTAGTTATTCAAATTACTTTCCTAGGGGGAAAAAAAACATAGAATGCTGAAAGGAAATATGCAGGGTTTGTTCAGTGGAAATGGCTGGTTTTTGCTGGGGGGCTCCTGTGTCAGGTGAGGCAGGGCTGTGGCTGAGGAGATGATGGGGATGGAGAGCTGGGTCCAAAAGGCTCCTCACAAAGCCCCGTGGTCAGTCTGCAGCTTTAAACAAGGGCAGTTGGGTTCCTCAGTTGCATTCCAATAAACAAACAAACATGAAGAAGTTGGACCAGCTCACAGCCATTTGTCAGGCAATAAAAGGAGACTAAATTTACAAGGGACTGATTCACAGTGAATTATTCATTTAGCTCTTTCCCATATTCCGGGGCTGGTGTGAGAGCTGTTGATGAGGTTCCCAGCAGATAGCAGCCCAACCATTTCAGATCTATGGGAGTGTGACTGTGGCTTAATGCTATCAATATTTAGTGAGATATCTTCTAATTAAAGGGAGAAGCATGTGAGTTTTGTGGAAGGAATCTGAAAGCTCCATGCGGCAATTAAAATTTTAGTGGAACTTTTTATGTTGCAAGCAGGGTAATTGAAGATGCAATCTACCCCTTAACAACAGCATCTCACAGTATTTTTATTGAGTTATTACAGAGTGTGAAAGGTACAGTGCATATGCACATATAGACTTGGAACATGGTCCTCTAATAAGCTTCGTTACACCTAATGAGAAGCCCCAGAGCCACGGGAGTGCCTTGGCACAGGGATGTGGTGGACAGAGAACCAGAGAGACCTCGAATAAGCCAAAGCTGAGCTACTTGCCATTTCTTTTGTGAGAAATAATGTGATTCTGTGCTTGCTGGTGCTGGATTGTGCCAAGGGCAGCCCTGTTGGGGGGTGAGTTAACGAGTCCCTGTGCAGGAGGTGAGCGGCGGGCTACGCGAGACCTAAATACTGAAGTTATTTGTAGTATAAAAATATAGCAGGTAAATTCTGCCAACGTCTACAGCTCGAAAAGGCCTGTTGCTGAGCAGGTATTATCCAAGCCTGGGCATTTTGAGAGAACAGAAGTATTTAGGCCACCTCTAATGCTGCGTGATAATGCCTCTGCCACAGACAGAGCGTGGCCGCAGCCAGGGCAGGTGCCACAGAGTCAGCACAGCAACTTCAGTGACTCCTAGAAACAATCTGAGAAAGCCAATTAAATTGCTGGGTAGAAGCATCCATGACTGCAACGGGGATATTAGCCTTATTTTCATCAAAAGCTGCCCCATTATGTGACTCGGTGCCATTGGATTTTCATCCTGTTGACCACACAACAAACCCCTTTGTCTTCAAAGGGCAAGAGGAAGGTGAAGCTGCTGCAGTTGTGGGTGTTCGGTGCAAGGGGCTGAGGAGCAGCTTTGGCTGCCTGACCTTTCAGCGAGGGGAGGGTGTCTGCTGCTGCCTGAGGACTGCTGAAACCCTCGACACTTGCAGAACACCCTCTGTCCTTCCACAGCGAGGAGCAGGAGGCTGATGCAATTAGTCTGACACCGGGTGATGACTCAGTTGTTAGGCTGTGCATTATGCTTTCAATTTTTTTTTTATGGGGAAGGGGGGAAAAAAACTCATGTCTTTGGTGTACTGAGGGATTGTCGACCTTTCATTTTAAATTTCTGCTTAATGCTTCAGCAGAAAGTCATCTGAGAAGGTTGCAGTTTGTGTTAGGGCCCCGCTGAAATTAGCAGCCAAGTCCCAGGATTGGTGAATCAGTTTCAATCAGCCTTTGCTAACCATGTTTAAAAAACAGGACCCCTATTTATGGTCGGGGTAGACAGGATGAAAATTCCTGGTGAGCTCTGAAACACATTTTTTTGGGATGGGAGGAGAGCCTTCAGATTCTTTCTACCCTCATTTGAGCCATAAATGAATTGCTTGAACTGGCAGCATCTTCCTTAAAAAAGAGCAGGGTCAGAGTAGCAGGGAGAAATTGTTCTCTGGATGTTGGATTTTATTGCTGAGGGTGATGCACATCCTGCAGTGGAGATGTCCTGTCTCTCCTGCCTGGTGCTGGAGAGGGGTGAGCCAGGATCTGTGTCTCTCCGAGGCACAAATGATGCCTTGGGAAGCTCGGCATCACTTCCCCATCAGCGAGGAGGTCACGGGGTCTTGTAGCTCCTGGTGCAGGATTTACTGCATGCTGTAACTTAAATCTCCATCAGTCACACTGAAGCTAAGATGAAACGTCTGGTTTTAGGCTCAATAGTCTGTGTGTTTTGTACCTGATCAGAGGTTTTCAACCGAAAGGTCAGTTATTGATTTCAATGAAGGAAATTATTGGTGGCAGACATGAATTGATGCTCAGGCAGAAGGCTGGGGCTGGCCAGGAGCTGCTGTGGCTGTGGGAGGCTCTCTGCCCTGGGGGATGCTGAGTGATGGGAGCCGGGGGGCTCTGACTGAGGAGTCATCCCTGTCCTCACTGTGCTGCCCATGGCTCTGTCCCTGCCAGACAGGACTGTGGCACTTGTGCTGACCTTGCCAAACACACTCCCTAACTTAGGGCTGGCTTTATTTAGCAGAACGTGTAGGATTTAAGATGCTCTGAAGCTTTACCAGTGTTTCAGATTTAGATAGGTGCAAACTGGTACTTGCTCTTTGCAAGGGCAAACAGGCTTCAGAATGGATGTGGTCTAAATTTCACACAGAGGGCTACAGAAAATAGCTCTTTAGCAGCAACACCTTCTCCATGTGCAGAAAATTAACTCAAATTTAAAAGGTACTTTTCAGTGCCGTGAGTGCTGTATTTTATATTGCTGTATTTCAAAGGTTTGTATAAGCTTTTCTTCTTAGTAAAACCTAGGAAATGAAGACAGCAGATTTGTAGCTGTGGAATAAAAATCCTTACTTTTCCTGAGGATTGCTTAAGGAACATCCAGCAAAGGACTGTGACTGCCTGGTCCTATGTGAGGATTATGCCTTTTAGCAGCTTGTTAACAGGCATGTGAATAACTGAAGTTAATTCTGTTGGATGTAAGAGACTTGCTTTGAAGTTTATAATATTACAAAAAGAATTCCCCATAAATCAGGCTGGCTCAGTACGGCTACGGAGCAGGGGGAAGCTGGGCAATGTCAGCACTGGGAAACAGATGCTTTATCTCTGAGCCCATTGTGTGTTTCGTTGTGCTTTAGTTTACACGAGGCCATTCCCCCTGCCAGTGCTTTATCTCTGCAAAGGTTAGTGAGAAGAGATCGTCTGGAGGAGACTGCAAAAAAGAAACAGTAGAAACATTCCTCGCACGTTGGCTTCGTGCAGCTTGGGGTTAGGGAGTTGCTTGTGTTGGTTTTATGGAAACTAAATTGAGATGTTAGTGCCTATTTGCTGCTGCTGCTTTACACTGAGCTGGGCAAAGGAGCGAGGAGAGATGGATGAGCGCGGAGCATCCCCGGAGAGCCGGTGTCTGTCCCGAGCAGCTGCGGGTTGGCCGAGCCCTGCACCCTGGCTGGGGCTGGGCTCACCCGCCCGGCTCCCCTGGGCATCCTGATCGACAAGAGATGTTACTTTACCAGCTGGCTGCACAATCTTGTCAACGGGGTGTCATTCAACAGGTGACAAAAGACACCCGGATCGGGTTCCCCTGGCCCATCTGCTTATGCAGGTAAAACAGCCGCTGACAAATGAGAAGGCATAATTACCCTTCAGGGCTGCAGGGAGTCGGGGTGGTGGTGGAGGGAAGGGAGGTAATTCTGCTGCTGCAGACTTGGGTTAACTCTTAACCACGCTTGAGCCCAAACATCTCCTGCACCCTGCTAGGAAAGAGCAGCATTTAGCGTATGAAAACTGGCTGGCTGTCAGGTCCATTGTGTTTTTTGCAGTGTGGGACTAGTAGACCAACCAAGAAACTGGGGACACACCTCTGGTGCAGGTGGGTGCCAGGTTGGTGGCCAAATCCTCATCCAGGCTTCAAGGTGCTCACCCAGGGACTTGGTGAACTTGGATGAGCTGCGCAGTGAACTGTGGACTGGTGTAAATGGCACCCTGGGCTCTAAATGAGGCTTAAAAGGGGGAATTTTTTTTAAATACTTTTTTATTATTATTATTTAACAGCAATCTATCTGTGAAAGTAGGTTGGAAAGGAAAAGAAATGTCACTGAGGAGCAGACCAGGAAGAGGAAGACCCTGGTGTGTAAACACTGAAGTGTATCAGCTTTTCAAAGGAGCTCTGTTGGAGGCTCTTTATATGTTACCAACGCTGATGATCAATAGAGTCTGGGAATTTTTTACTCCACTCTTAACTTTCAAGTGATTTCCCTTTGAAGGCATAAAATATCTTGAGAGGAACCTATTTAAAAGAAGTGCAAATTACACTCAGAACAGTACTTATCACCTCTTGAGATTTCTCCCTTAGGTTTAAGTTGATTTATATTTAACAACAGCCAGCTCAGCCCCAGCGGGTTCCCCAGTGCTCCTGTGCCTGGCACTCTGGGGTTGCTGCCCATGGGCACTGAGGATGCTGCTGGAGCATCCAGCCTCTGGTGGGATTGTTGGGATGTGTTGGAGGCATCTGGCTGGTGGCCATGGGCACGTTACCCTGGGCTTGGTTGTGCTGTGGTGGGAGGATGGAGGGGTTAGTGCTGGGGCTGCTCCACCTGTTTGTTTGCATGATGGGGTTGAGGAGCTGGGCTCTTTATCCTCTGACTATGAGCAGGGCATTGCCAAAGGGAGCGGCCTTTGGGTGTCTTCTGACTCTCCCTTGGTCCCCTCTGTCCCTTCTGTGGTGCCACCGTTTCCAGCTGTGTGGGATGCTCAGTGTCCTTCCAGGTTAGTGAGAACATGAGACACGGGGCAGTGCTGGGAACTGCTGCAGGACCAAGGATGGACATTGGCAAGGGCAGTGACATGGGTCCTGCTGTGGTGGCCACGGGAGGCCTGGACCCACAACCACTCTTCGTGGGGTCTGCTTAGACTAGAGGGTCCAAGCTCAGCCGTGCAGTTGGGCAGAGGCATGCTGGGTTTTATTCTTGTAAGAATAAAATAATGAAGGTTGGAGACAATATTCATATTAAATCAGGGTTTACTTGTGAAAATAAAGATGCAGCAATTAGTAACTTGTGTCACTGCAGCCATGAGAGCCTCTTGCTGCTACCAAGATGCTAACTTATGATCATAGCTTAAAATTTCCAATCTCCCCTTGGCTGATACCCAGGATCTCACAAGGGGCATCCCCTTTGCACCAGGGTGTTCCATTGTGCAGATCCTCAAACAGGGCTATGGGCCACGGCTCTGAGTTTGCTTTAGGCTGTCTCAGTTTCTGCAATGGGTTTTTTACCTTTGTTTGTAAAGTGTCCTGGACTTTTATGATTGCCTTTTCTTTGTCTGGCAGTGTTCAAGAGCTCAAAATCCATCTCTAGGAAAGGAACAGAACATAAATGTGGTTTTTAGGTGGTTTTGCTCTTTTTTTTTTTTCCTTTTGTGCAAACCCTGCAGCAAGCAATTTCTCTGTCTTGAGTGTGTGCCATGAGGCTGCTCTTGCCTTCAGCTTTGTCTTGTTAGCAGCTGGTAGTAAATTCTCACTGCGAGGTATGAGGCTGGCTCCTCTGCAGGGCCAGCAGCCAAAGCTGGCCGGGCACCTCGTGGAGGGGGCTCAGGGGGTGGCCCTCAAGGGCTCAGGAAGGGCAGAGTAAAGGCAGAGGGGCAGGAGGTGTCTGGGGCTGGTGTGTGATCCTTCTGGGGGGACCCACACGAGTCCTGCTGCTTCATTTGCTTCTCTCACCTGCAGAGGCAGCTGCCCCATCTCCTCCCCCCACCTCGTCCCCCTCGGCTGCTTTGGGGTCTCTTACAGAAGCGTGAAAGGGGGAAGCACTGGTGCCTGATGGCAGGGACAGCACCAGGTTGGTATGACTCCCTCAGCCAGAGAACAGGGGTGCAGACTAAAGGAAGGCAGGCTGGTGGATACAATGGGTGAGTCTCATGTCTCTGGGGAGCACAAAGCAAAGGGGTGAGCTCCCAGAGCATGAGTGAGAGTGGAGGTGCTGGGGGTTTGGAAACATCCTGGGCTGAGCAGGGCTGGGACCAAGCAGGAGTGAGTGCTGGGGAGACAAGGAAGGGAAACCTCTTGGAAACCATGGCCTTGGCTTAACAACCTGGATTCCTCTCTCTTCTTTCTCTGTGACTGTGCTTGGTGGGCTTACACACCTCTTTTTTTCTCTTTTCTCTGTGTTTTTGTCTCCACCCAGGGCAGTGATGGTGACTCAGTGGATAAGAACAAATGCTGCACACTATGTAACATGTCCTTTACCTCAGCAGTGGTGGCCGAATCGCATTACCAAGGGAAAATCCATGCCAAAAGGTTAAAACTGTTGCTAGGTGAACAACCAGCATTAAAGGCCACAGGTAGGTCCGGAGGCAGCGAGTGGGGCCGGCGTGGGGTGGAGTGGGCTCTCCGTGCCCCAGTGGATAGCTGAGCAGCCAGAGGCCGGCAGGAGCAGCTATTCATTTTGTGTTGCTGTCATAACAACCTTTAAACATCGCCGATGCTCGTTATCTTCTGCTTTGTTGGTGTAGATTAGCGGTTTATCAGCCGGAGCTGGCCAGGGAGAGCCCTATCTCTGGCTCCACGCTCCTGCAGCGTGCTGCTCCCTGGAAAACAATGTCTCCTCTGGGCACGAATAGCCAAGCCTGCCTTGAATTATCAGGAGTTACCCAACAGCTCTGCTAATAGGTTTAATAAACCTTCCCCGTTACTGTACAGAGCTGAATATCATTTGCTTTCACCTTGGAGGGAAATCTCGTCTCCAAAACCCGTTGGGTTGATTGCCTTTTGATTTTTGCCCAGATGGGTGTTCACGCTCCCCGCGCTGATTCCAATACCACGGGCCTATTAACTTCCACATTTAAGAAGTCAGATGTTGGAATCGGATAATTTAACCACTTCACTGTTTGCAAACTGCTAATATACTGTGAAACAAAACATCCTCTGTGGCTGTCGGGCCAGAGGATCCTGGAACAAAGTGTTCTCCGTGCTAACCAGGCAGGGGAACTGTGGTCCTGCAGACAGGTGTAGTTCAGCATCGCTCCCAGGTCCTACTTTAGCTGTTGGACATAAAGCTGGTTAGATAAGGGAGGGTTGGATTTGGCTGTGTGGTTTTTGTGGTTTTTTTTCTAACTTTGCAGAGTGCAGGTGCAGGCTTTGGAAATATCATTTGTCCTTTTCCAGAATTGGCTTGGGAAATGTTGTCCCCTTTGCCTGAGGGAACGTGGGCGATGCCATTAGGTGGTGGTTTGCTCGTTTTCACTCATGAGCACACTCTCAGAAGACTCCCCCAGTGAGGGTGCAGCAGAGCTGCCGAGGGGCATCTGAAAACTGCCTGGTGCTGTGGGTACCAGGGCGAGTCCCAGGGGTGCAGCTGTGAGGTGCTGGCAGCTCCCACCCAGCCCTGCCAGGAGCAGGGAGGATGGGTCTGACAGGAGCTAACAAGATAAATTGCAGCTGACTCACTTGAGGGCTCCTCAGGCTGTTCTCTGCAGCTGGCCAACAATTCCAAGGGCACGGAGGGAAGCTGTGCACTCGCTGCTGTTGTTCCGTTGTCCAGAGCATTAGTGCTCAGAACCCCATCCCTCCTGTGCAACCTCCCAGCAGTTTCTCCTCCAACACCAAAGAAACTGCCACAAAACATAGTATTTCTGGGTAAATCCCGAGGACTCTGAGAGAGTCACAGGGATGCTGGATTTCAGGGAATAGCACACAAACCAATTCCCATGTAAATCCATGATCCAGATTCACGTGCCAGCAGGGAAAGAGTCTCTCCTCTTACAGAGTTACAACTTCTCTTTCAGTCTTACCCTAATGAAATGCAGCTCTCTCATTTCTCTGCTGGTGCTTTCAGGAGAGGAAGAAGTGCCTTAACAGTTGGGTTTTTCCCACATCTCATCACTACAGAGAAATATTTGTGATCTTTTCTGTCGCTGCTGCCGTACGAGGTTGTAACCCTTAGAGGCTTTGTCACCGTGCTTGCTGATGGATTTCTTTAGTCCTGTCCAACATCTCCTGGCAGCTCACATCCCCTCATTGGTACTATCACCTAAAGAATTAAGGAACTAGTTGATGCCTTCGTTGATCTGTGGCTCAGTACCTGCAGGTGTTGTCCAGGATGCTGGAAATTGGCCCTTCAGCACTGTCAGTGGCACTGGGAGGAGCTGGGACTGGGGTGTGCTGAGAGAGGAGATGCTGGCACCAAGGTCCCTGTGTTCAGGATGAGAAATGAGGGTGTGAAATGTTGTCTTGGCCTTTTTACTTGTTTTGTAGTTCATAGTGTGGGGTTTGTGTTTCACTTGTGCTGAAGGACTTGGAATAAATGGCTTTTGGGTTCAGGTTTGAGGATCCATCCAGCAGCAGCTTAGCCCCAGATTTGTCTTCTCAGGAACACTGATTTTCTGCAGCGCCCTGGTGTTGTGGCTCAGTGATTTTTCTTGTTCTTCTGCTCAGTTCACGGAGAGTGGCAATGGGAACAAGTTGGGTGCCATTTAAATGCAGCTATGAATAAAAAGCTTTGCATGCAAGAAATAAGTCAAACATTAGTTCATTGCCAGAGTGCTAAAGTGTTTCTAACTTTATATTTTGCTTCTTGCAGCAAAGTAAGACTTTCTCACTTCCCTCCCACAGCAAAAGGGAACGTAAGGCAGACTGTCATGAGCTATTTAGCATTTTGAAATACTTGAAATAGTCAAACTAGCAGCTTTTTTATGTTTGTGTTTTCGATGGAGAAACATTTTTAACATTTGACGTTTTGTGAGTGTTTATTATTAATTTTCGTGTCGCTGCTCAGGGAATGATCCTTTCTGTTCTGTAGTAGTTATGTAGCACCTATCAAAATGATAAATCCACATTTGTGGAGGAGTCACCTTTCAGCTCTTTCTCTCTGGGAGGATTTGGAAGGCACGGGATGCTTTCATTAATTACCAGGCTGGGTTCAGCACACCTTAGACTAGTGGCAGTTGTAAATGGGACCTGTGGAACGTGACTTTGCAAGAAAATATTTTGTATTGTGAGTCCTGAGAGGAAATCCCTGCTATGCAGGAGCACCTGTGCGAGGTGGGCCAGAGGGTCTTTGCTGGGGGTCAGGGAGGGTT
>VYZU01019421.1:0-21724 GCA_013401355.1 Ceyx cyanopectus | reverse complement strand
GCTCGCGAGACAGCAGAACAAGCCGAAGAAATCTCCTCGGCGAGAGCCAGTTGTGTAATCACTTTATTAACTAATCCCCCGAGGAGCTCGTTCCGCTGGCGCCGTGCCGAGCGCCGGTAGCGGCAGCAGGAACGAGGAAACTCTTCCCTGGGTCCTCCCCCAGAGCTGGCTGGGCCAGGAGGGTGGTGGTGGAACCTCAACCTAACCATCCGCACCATGGAACTCTGATACCTTGGCAGTTGTCATCAAAAAACAATAGAAGCTCATAAACCCCCCTGGAAATTGATAAGGTTGTAAGTAATGTTATATGTAAGATACAATTTCCTCGAGGAAAGTTAATAGACATCCCTTCCTAAGCAGGTCAGTGGAAGATTTATAACAATATTAACTTTCTCGAGCTGTGGAGTCAATCACAGTGGGCTCCGGTCGTAATTATACCTCTAAATATATCCCTGTTTTGCTCGCTGCTGCCATTCCCAGTATCAGGCACCGCGGTGGGTTCATCACTTGCCAAGCCACGCTCTCATCAGGGCTCAGTTGGTATCACACGGAGCCTCTTGATCAAAGGGGAGCCAGCCAGCTCCTCTTCACCACCTTAAAATTTGCCTATTCTTGTATCGTGGAGAGAGTGGTTTGTTAATTATTTAGATAGCAGACTTTTCATCTGGAAGAGAAAAGAAAAGGAAAGCGACATGAAAGGGAATTTTTGAATGAGGTGTGATAATTAAGTGCTAGTCATTGTGTATTTTTGTACCCCAGTGTTATCTGAACTTTATTTTACTTTAAACTGTTTTGCATGGCTTTGTGACGTACGTTGTACAGAGCAGGGAAACTGTGGCAAGCAAGGGGCAGCTCTGTTATGTAAAGTGTAATCACC
The DNA here is from genome assembly GCA_013401355.1 of Ceyx cyanopectus. NCBI lineage: Eukaryota > Metazoa > Chordata > Aves > Coraciiformes > Alcedinidae > Ceyx > Ceyx cyanopectus. The sequence goes on along the minus strand of VYZU01019421.1, from coordinate 20,847 downwards.
CATTTTTCTTTGAAACTATTTGGGGATTGTGTTTGTGTTCCCAGATGGCCTCTTGGTGAATCAGAAGGGAAAGAGGATTCAGTTAAGGTCGTGGGCTCGTGGCACCAGGCAATTCACAATGTGAAGATATTTGACTGAGGAGACCGACTGTCGAATGTTTTATTTTTTATCTGTGACAATCTACAATTGCTACACCTTTCTCTGTTCTTTCCGAGAACAAATAAATTGAAAAATAAGAATGTTGAGATAATGACAAATCTGTCTCTCTATCTTGAGAAGTAGATGGCTTTGCACGTTTTGTTTATTCTCTACCGGCAATTTTTCCTGGAAGTAGCAATTTAAGCAGTATAAGTTTAGCAGGTTTAGGTACAACAGTGATAAAACCTGTAGCTGCAATGAGAGCATCCTCCTTTCCCAGCTAGCAAAACGTGGGTAGTTGAGGCACAGTCCCATGCTATCCTCCCGTGCTGCTTTCTCTGTGTGAAACAGCAGCTTGCTGAGCGGTTCCATCCAAAATATCCAGTGGGACACTGTAACTGCTGCTAATTATTCCCCGTGTCTAATGTGGGATCTGCCTCGGGGTCTGCTGTTACTCGAGCCAGCCACACCAGCCTGGGAACGCTCACGTCTGAACATTCCTTTTGCAGAAACCGCTCTGAGCTCCCTAAAGCAGCCGCACGCGGAGAGTCCCCCGGCGGTCCCGGCACCCCAGCGGAGAGACTCGGACCGGTACTGCCAGCTCTGCGCAGCCTGGTTCAACAACCCCATGATGGCCCAGCAGCACTACGACGGCAAAAAGCACAAGAAGAATGCGGCCAGGGCCGACCTCCTGGAGCAGCTGGGGAAGACCCTGGACCTGGGAGAGCTGCGAGGTGAGAGCGGCGGCGCGTGGAGAGCCAGGGGCTGTTCCCCAAGGGGGTCTGGTGACTGCAGAGATCATCGAGTGGCTTTGGTTGGAAGGGACTTTGGAGATCATCTAATCCAACCTCCCGGCCATGGGCAGGGTTGTCTCTCAACTAGATCAGGTTGCTCAAGGCCTCATCCATCCTGGCCTCAAAAGAGCAGAGTAAAGGGGAGATGCTCCCCTTGCTTACCACAGTCACTGCTCCTCTGGTCAAGTGGTGCACGGGAGAATCTGGTGCTCGTACTACTTTATTGGGTTCTTGCTGTCATAGAGAAAACATCCCCTCCTCTAAGATGACACTCTGCAGTTTTAATTGCTTCCCAGGTATTCCTTTTGCCTCTTCCCCAAATAATCCCTTCCATTAGCACTCTGTCCTCGGGCAGATGTGGACTGTCCCTGTGAGCTGAGAGAGGAGAACATGTTACAGCACTTGGCCCCGTGGGGAATGGGGATGGGGCTGTGAGTTGCTGGAGGCAGAGCTGTCCCTACATCTCCCTGATGGAGCATGGGGCATTAGCTGTCTTCTGTGCTTTAATTAGTGCTTGTAAAACACTGATGGCCCCAGGTCCGCAGCAGCAAAGAGGAGCTGAATATTTGCTGTGGGTATGTTAGACACAAGTTTTCCATGTTCCCACTAAAAGGAGAGCAGCCATCTCTCTGACTGTCTATCCATCCAGCTCAGCCCCACCAGGAGGGGCTCTGGCACCTGCAGAGTTCCTGCAGGGCTGTGCTCTGGGGTCACCTTGATGTGGTTGGATCTTGTACTCCTCTTGGGGAGACCCCCTTCCCTATACAGAGCCACAGCTGCCAGAGCTCCCAGCATCCCCAGTCCCTCCCAGCTGCAGCCGCTGCCTGGCACTGGTGAAGGTCCAGCTCCATCACACCATGCCTGTCGATGGCTGGGGATGGGGCTGCCTCTGAATTCTGAACAAAGCACCTTTTTAACACAGAGCTGTAATTACAGGAGGGGTGGAAATTGTCTCTGTGGTCCTGGTTCTAATCCTGTGTGCACACAAAGGGTTTGACTGAAGTGGGCTGAGGAAAAAGTGCAGGTTTGATTTTCAGAGGCATGCTGGAGGGGGTGTCTGGTTTGCCAGCAGGGCTTGGCCTTAATGTTTGAAACCAGCTCTTTTTTTTTTTTTTTTTTTTTTTATGGTCGTGGTTCCTTGCAAAATGAAATAATTTTCCTTTAAATACTAATGACTATGCAGTATATGGTGCGTTTCTTGATCTCAAATAAACCTTGTAATGGTTATCCAGATCCTTCGTGTGCTACCTAGTGTGACTCACAATGCCATAAATGATTCATGTGGCTGAGTCACTGCCCGCTGTCGAAAATAAGTGGGGAAATAAAACCTGGGACAATAACACAGAAGTGCTTAGTACTTTGAACCGTGCCAAGCTCCAGAGTGGCTGAGGATGTCATTAACTGTAAATAAATCAATTGTGAAGTGTTGTATTCATTTAGCTTGTGCTTGGGAGAGTTGAGATGGGAGGGCTTTACATACTCATCAGCTGGTTGGTAACTTCGCGGCGGTTGCGCGCGGTCGGGATTTGCAGCGGGATCTGCGCCGGTGCAGAAAGCAAATCCCTGCAATGGCCAACGCAAAACAGACCTGCCTTCTGCCCCAGAAAGCAGCTGGATTTGGCAGATAAAGGCATAGCTGACTTAGGAGGGATGATGAGAAGGGCAGTTCGGAGACAGCCAGGGGTGTGTGAACCAAGCGGCCAGCGAAATCTCACCTGGGTGCTGCTCTGTGTCCGGCGCGTGGCGGGGACTCCACTGTGTGCTGTCCCTGCTCTGCCTTGTTTTGCTGCCTCGAGATTCACCAGCTCATTTCCTCTCCACACTATCCCCGCTGGCTTCTCCCATCGCAACTTAAATATTAATTCTATTTTGACTGCTGTGGGAGATGAACATTTGATGAGTTGTGTGAGCCTGGAACGAGCGGTGTCAGTTGAAGTGCAACATTTCAGCAGCCTTTGATGTTTTGGTAATGGCTATAATAAAAAATTTATTGTTAAATATGAATGTGTATTTGGAGAAATAAGAATAGAGGTATATTTTTGGACAACTGATATTTATAGGAAACAAAAGCATTGATTCTTCTCAGCAAGTGTTCTTCCTGTGATTTTGAAGTCCTATTTGCTTCTATGAAATGAGAAAGGACAACAAAGAAAAAAAAAAAAAAGAAAAAGAAACCTCACTGACAGCACAGTTCCTGCAGTCTGTATTGAGTGAGAGCCACAGTGCCTTGAATTAGAGCCACAGTGCCCTGAGTTAGAGCTACAATAACTTGAGTTAGAGCCACAATACCTGGGAGTTACTCGGTGGTACATCCTGCTGCTCTGGGCATGGTCCAGCTGGTCTTCCCAAGCAACTTTCCAGCTCTGACAGCTCAAAGATCTGGCCTGGAAACCCTTCTGCTCTTCCTTGTTAGGAGAGTGGGTGGCCTTCCCCTGCTTGAGGAAGAAATTAAGAGTTTTCTTCCTGCAAGAGCTGCTGCTGCAGGCCAGCAGATCTTGGAGCGGGTGGTAAAGAGATAAAAACTGGTGGGTATGGTAACAAACACTGGATCCTGGGCTCTTCCCTGACAGCTTGTGCCTGCTCAGCGACACGGAGCAGAAGCTGCTCCAGCGCAGCTCCGTCTGGCAGCCCTCGCCTTCCGCCGCCTGTGCCGGGCGGGGAGGGAATTGTGTTTTTGCTCCATCAGGTCACATTTCAGCAGTTTTTCTTCATGTCTGGCATCGTCCATCGCTGAGCTCTCCTGCGTTCCTCCTCTGCTGCAGGAGGGCTCGGCAGGGCTCTTGTGGCAGAGACTGACAGGTCTCATCCGTGGGGAATTTGGTAACGGGCTCTGCTTAGTGTTGGTGCTGGGCCAAACCCCCCAGCAAAGCTGTCTCTGAAGGCTGGTGTGGTGTTGGAAAGTCTGGGCTTCCTTCTGTGAGTTCAGTGTGCCCTTTATCCCTTTTTTCCTCTCCCTTCTTCCCCATCCTTTCCTATATGTACACCTTTGAATGAACAAAGCGAGCAGCAGACTTGATGTGCAGACAGATCCTCATCTCCTCAGTGTTTATCACTTGCTCTTCTGCACCTTTTTGTGTGACAACAAACACCTTGCCAAGGCACCTGGGACTCTCTTTTGTGCTTGCCATTAAAACCTGAATTCTACATAGCAATGGGGACAGATCCTGGGCCAGCATTTTATAGCTAGAGCTGATTAGGAGGGATCCTGCAAACCACAGGAATGTGGATCTTCTTTCCAGGGCTGCTAGTCCCTGATGAACAAGAGAAGCTCCAAGCCCTGGAGCAGAAACTGATGCCTCTCCAGGGGATAACAGTGTGAATCCCTAATATAAAATACAGTAGCCTCTGCAGTACAGCAGGATGGGGACAGCTGCACAGGGATGTTGTCACCTGAAGCCTTTGTATTTTCAGGTAAATTGTCATACTTGCAGATGCTGTCTTGCACAAACCAGGCAAAGAGCTGAGTTTCATTTTCCTTCTTGGCTCCTAATTTCTTCACATGCCTTGTAAATACTTTTCGTTCTGTGCTGTCACTTTTGGTTAGTAAAAAGCGATTTAACAAGTTCTCCCTTGGAATGAGTTTTAATGCATTTTATGCAGAATGACATTAATGACTTGACTTGTTAATATTTTATTTAATGGATATAGGAGCACATTCAATTTTACATGAATGCACGTCATGATGCAGGGGAAGGAATGCTGATGTGTGGTGAGCATGCAGAAGTAGATGTGGGTACCAACAGGGCACAGCATTTCCTAGCAGAGACTGCTCCAGTGGGGACCACCCTCCTCCTGCAGATTGCCTGAGGTACTAATACTCTTCTGCAACATGCTTTGGTTGGGGCATTTCATGAAACCAGAGTTTCAGCCAAGTTGGCAGATTTGTTGAGCTCCAGTGAGATCGAGTACTGTTAATTTTGATATTCTGGAGGTGGCTGTTGCTTGTGGTTTCATCCTGCAACTCATCTGAGGCTAGTTTCCTTTCTCTGTGTCTTGTATTGCTGGAGTTGACATCACCCTCGGGTTTTTTTTCCTGTACAAGTCTCTCAGGATGCCAGATTTCAGCAGGGAGGTCCCTCAGCCCTTGTCCTGCCTCAGGAGTGACGATCCCGGGTGCAGGAGCGTGGCTGCTCCGGGGCAACAGGGTGGAGAGGAGCACAGTGCAGCCTCTGGCATCTCCCCCACCACCCTGTCCCACCACTCTACCCCACCCTGGCAGCTTTTCCATCCATCAGAACCGTGCCCATGTGCAGCAGCCGAGTGACTCTGCTGAGCACGAGCGAGTTCACCGAGCTAGAGGAGGTGGTGCTGGGTCCCCTCGGTGCTGGGCAGTGGCAGGGGGGACAGGATTCCCCCTTGTCAATCACCATGATCAGCCCTGACACGCTGGTGGAAAAAATGAGCGTCCTCGGTCAGGAACTGTAATCCTTGACGGTGTTTCCACCTACACAAGTAATTAAGATTCAATAAGGCTGCTGTTAATGTATGCTGTTAAATTAGCTGCTGAGCATTAGAACCTTATTACCTTAATTTAACGTATTACTGGTTATCATACTTCCCTGGCCTCAATCTCCACCGTGGGCTGAGGGCTGAGGCTGCAGCCAGGGGCTACCACACTCCACACCCTGAGATGTGCTGAGGAGGGACCCGGTTTCTGGTGCCTGTTGGGTTAACAAAGGAACCAGGAGCTGCCAGCTCTGGACAGAGGGTTTGACTGTAAAACCATTGCTGCTGCATGGAGAATAAATTCAGTAAGGGGAGCTTCCATGAGTGTATTTGCAATTAGATTTTTGTTCGGTGTCACATCACCACACAAAAATATAGGTGACTGTTTAAATACCTCTGCATTCGAGTACTCACCTGAATGTTTCTGAAATATGGTTTAAAGGTGGATGTTTAACTTGATCTTGGGCCAGATTCCTAGCTGAGGGATGTATAAGGTGTTTGAGAAAAGTGGGGCTGTTTGTGTAGCTGGTGTCTGAAATTTGAAACAGGGAAATTGGGGTTTTTGGGAGTCTCTAGGTGCAGCTGGGAAATGGCAAGTGTGTGTCTGTAGCCTCTGCAGTTAATTATGGTAAGCCTAAAAGGATCACATTTGAGAATGCCATACGTTACTTGTTCTAAATGAATTGTTTTAACAATTTCTGCAAAGAAATAATACTGCAGAAAGTCAAAAGAGACTATTACATGGTACATTAAAACCGTTCCTAAAGCACACAGCAGCCCGTGCTAAGAGTCCTACAACCCTGGTGTTTTTAAGTGGAGCCCTTCAATTAAACTTGAAACGGTCTGTTCAGGTCTTTATGGAAGTGAATCAGTGCAAAGCAGAAACACGACCGCAGAGACTCTAAAATTTGCAATTCCCATTTTTTTTTTCTAGGACAGGACAGGGCAGAAATGACTTTAGCATCAGTGGTTTTACTGTAATGCTGATGTGAGAGTAGTGCCCATGATGCTAATGCAGTCTGTGATGCCAAGGGAATTATTAGGATGTTAAAATACAGGAGAAGGGAGAAGAGAAGGAGCCACTCTGACACTCAGCATAGGCAACAGACACTTTGGTCTGCATTTATGTGCTTAATTCCTGTCAGGTTTTGCCCTGCATAGCAGAAGGAGCCTTCTCTCATGTCCAGGAGGGAAATAGGTGTTTAATGCACGTTGAGCTGCACTCTGTTCCCTTCTGCAATACCTGGGTTAGTTGTCACCTTGGTCCCTAAAAGAGGCTTCTTGTTTCTCCCACCAAAAAAATAGATTTTTGAATCCACCTCTTGCCCCAGGTCACCTCCTTATGGAAGGAGAAAGAAATGAAAGAAATGAATCAGGTTTTGCAGGTGTGGAGGAACTTCCCCAGCAGCACCGAGTTCTGTGACTGCCAGAGCCATTGAGGAGTGTTTGGGGTGAAAACCTGTCTAGAAAGGCACAGCATAGAGTGTGCAAACGATTACTTGATCTGCCCTGTGCTGGGCAGGATAATGGCCCCTCCAGGGGAGGGAGGTGTGCAGCAGAGCACTGAGAATAAACCTCAGAAATGGACCAAACTCTGCTTTTTTTTTTTTTCTTTTCCAGGAAATCTAAACTGTCATGAATCAAAAATAGTATCAGTGCATTTCCACCAGGCTGCCTTGGGAACAGGCCCTTTCTCCTTCACCTCTCACTCCAATTGCTGCCTGGCTGCTGGGCTCCTATTTTTAGATTTTTCATCTTTTCAGCGGTGGCAAAGTCTTGATTTCCTTGTCCTGCTGAGAACTGAAAATACTCTCAGCCTTAAGTCATTAAATTATAATTCTGAGATGCAAGCTGTTAAATGAGGAAGAAATAATTTTCTATTTAGAACAATAAATGGTGTTTTTTTGTGTCTCTTTGGACCTCTTCAGGTGAGTGTTTTTCTCAGGCTGCTGCATTACACCCATCATTCTGGACTCCTTCCTTAACCTTCTTCCCCCTTCCCTGAGACCCACCCAAGATAATTCACTTTATTAGAAGGTCTGAAATAACTTTGTAGGGGGAAGGATGGTATTGGAAGAAAAGCTGTAATAACTGTCCCAGTGCGAGTATCAATCTCCAGTTAAAACCTGAACTTTGGTAGCAACCTAAAAGCTATTACAATTTTTTAACGAGCGGGTTTTATTGCATCCATAAATCATCTCCAGTCTCCTGCTTTTTTTATTTTTTTTTAATCTTACATGGCAATTAGTTACACACAGTTTGGGGATGTTTTGGAGTTAAATACACAGAGAAGTGGCTTTTCTCTCATTACCCCGTGTGGTGTGTGCAGGCTCCTTAGGGGAGCAAATGTCTGGTCTGCAGTGGGTGTCTTGGAGATGTGAGGTTTGATCTAAGCCCTGAAGATGCTGGAGGGAGTGGAGGAAAGGCTGAGGGAGTTGGGCACTTGAGCTTGGAGGAGACTGAGGGGTGATCTCATGAGATGCAGAGGGTGTCAGGAGGATGGAACCAGGCTCTGCTGAGGGACATCCAGTCACAGGGCACTGGGTGCAGCTGGAACATGGGAGGATCCATGGAAACATCAGGAAAACCTTTTCATGGTGATGATGACAGGGCCTGGCCCAGGCTGCCCAGAGAGGTTGTGGAGTCTCCTCTGGAGACTTTCCAGCCCCCCCTGGATCTGTTCCTGTGTGGGCTGCCCTGGGTGCCCCTGCTCTGACAGGGGGTTGGACTCCATCTCCAGAGCTCCGTTCCAACCCCAACCATCCTGTGACTCTGTGGTTAGCTGAGTAAGTGAAGCACGGGCTGGGTTTGTTGGGTTTAGTTCTTCATCTCGGCTCTTTTCCAGGGCATGTGCAGGGAGGAGATGTTTCTGTGCCTTCGTTATAAATCGCTTTGCGGCTCCTGTTTGAGATGTGCATGAATCTGCTTAATTGCCCGGGTTTTTTCTTCCCTGCAGTCTGTGCCCAGAGGCAGAGCAGTGACTGAGGAGACAAATGCTCTTTAAACCAAGTGCTTTCCCTGTGTGGGACACACACAAATGGGTGCTGCTCCTCTGGGGGCTGTCCAGGGGCAGAGGGTGCAGCCCTTTCATCAGCCAGGGAGTAGGATGGGCACAGTCCCCATTTTGCTGCTCTGGGGGTGTTTGTGTGGTTTGGTTTGGTGTTGCTGGTGCCACTGGTGTCCCTTTCTTCCAGCAGGAGATAAACCTCCTTTGTTTGACCCGTGCACTTCTCCAGAGCCCAGCACAGTCACCTCCCAGTCCACTCCTGCACCCACCTGCTCAGCCAGCTTCACTTAGCTCACCTTCTCTGCAATTTACATCCCAATAAAATAAAATGCAGGTTATCTACTTAGAAAATCACTTGTAAGTGTGGCAATCAAATAAGCAGCAAAATGGAAAGTAGCAGCGGCAGCCAAGAGATTTGTTAGAAGGTAGAAAAACCCAAACAAAAGCAAAACCAAACCCTCAGAAATGAAAACAACATTTCATAACGTTTCTGCTGTGAACCCACTGAGCTGTTATTTCTAGTTCAGTGGTACTCAGCAGCAAGAGGCTTTATAAATAGTTGTTTGTTGTTGTATCTGCGAAGGGCTAAAATTAGCAAAGCAAGGGCTGCTCTGCGGTCAGGGGCTGCAGACAGGTACTGCAGCCAAGACCAATCTGTCAGGAAAATGAGCTCCTGGCTTCCAGCTTTTGGATGGACACCTGGTACCTGGCCAGGGGTCCAGCTTTGACCTTCAGGTGAAGGCTCCGGGTCCCTGGCTCTGGGAGATCAGGGGCTGTGTTCAGCAGGCACGGCTGGTCCCACCCCGTAAATCAGAGTGGATCCCTCTGGGGGGGAATAAAGGCTCCTAAATGATCTCTCTGCTAAACACACTAACGAGGGATTGCTTTGAATTGTGATTGCTACCAAAGAAACCAAACCAGGGGAATAAATGGGGCCTCTTGTGCTCATTAGTCTGAGTGCAGTGATGCTGTGAGATAAGGTCCCAGGAGAGGGATGATGAACTGCAGGCACTGTGTTCTCCAGGAGGGATTTGCCTTTGAACCCTGCTTATTTCTGCTCGAGCTCAGCATCTTAAAACTATTTCTTGAGGCTTCACTAATGCTTGGATACCCTGGCCTGGAAAAGCAAATAGATGGGTTACTGTTAAAAGAAATATCTGGGAACTGGAAATGAAGTTTGAGATCTGAATAGCTTCTAATCAATTACAAGTTTGCTGGGGGCAAGAGTTAATGCTTTTTTATTTGGGTTTCTTGTCTCTCTATTATTAACCCCCCTCTTTCTTCAGCTGTTTTGCTCATTTCTACTTTCCAGCTGCCAGTTGGATCCAGAATAGTCTGTACCCAGGCATGAGGGTGGTTTTCCCCGTGGTGCAGCTTGCCCTCAGCCTACGCCCAAGCACGGCTGGTGCTGGGGCAGCAGGAATTAGTGACTCTGGCTTCTCTTTGCAGGCCTGAAGCGCAGCTACACCTGCAGCACCTGCAGCGTCACCCTGAACTCCATAGAGCAATACCACGCGCACCTGAAGGGCTCCAAGCACCAGACCAAGTGGGTATCCTCATGCTTTTCACTCCAGAGGGTCCAGTGCAGATGCTGGAGGGAGGGGAACATCGTCCTGTTGAGGGAGTTGGGGGTCTTGGGCGTGGAGGAGATTGAGGGGTGACCTCAGGTACCCCCTCAAAGGTACCCTGTATCTTTGCACATCTCTTCCCCGTGTCCCTGGCCAGGTTTGCTCTCCCTCCCCACTGAAACGTGTCAGAGGGTGCCGTGGAACCCAAATATCTGCCCTTTTCAGCCTTAAATGGAGCAGTTCTTGCTGTTTTGGGATGGGTGCAGCTTGTGTCGTGTCCTAGAGCTCAGAAGAGCCACTGGGAGTGTGATGGGATTAGGTGTTTCCAATGAAAAGTTTGTGCTGTGATTCAGAGCAATTATGTATTACCCAACTTTGAGAATTGGAGGGAGTCTGCTCTGTCAATTAGTACAAATCATTAAAATGAAATTATAAAGATACATGGTACCAGAGCATAGATTAATGAACTAATCTCTCTTAATACACTTAGATGTGAGCTTTGGGAACCATTTCAGGCTGAAGCACTCAGGACTGCCCAGATTAGAAGGGGGATATAAAAGGTGTCATTAGTCACTGAAATTCTTCAGGTAGGTTTATGGGCAGTTTGAAAGAGGAGGCAGGATGAGCAGAACCAGCACTAAGTACTAATGTCTAATTTTGCTTAAGCTACCAAAGGATAAATACAGACATTCCCAAATTGATATTAGACCTTCAAAGGTGTCCAGTATTATTCACGTTGGCTTCAGAGTAGTATTTATTCTCAGAGCACTGGAACGTGTTCCAAATGCCACCCTTTCCAGACTTGAGTGTGTAAATTGTATTCAGGATCTTAATTAGCAGAAGCAACTGATAGCATCAGATTTTCTAGGCAGGGTCAGTGCAACAAACTCACACTGCTGGAAAACAGAGCTGACAGCTCTTCCAGACAGAACCCTGGAATGGGAGCAGCTGTGATGTGCTGCCCGGGCACAGAGCTGTAATTTGTCCTTCTCCTGCCAGTCCTTCTGAGTTTGGATTATTGTTGCTGTTGTTGCTGCTGGTATTTTTGCAAAGGACAAAGAAGTGCATTTCAAATCAGAGCAGCCTCCTGGCTGGGAAGTAGTGCTGTGCTACTTCTTTTCAGCACTGGGGGGGTGCCTCCTGTCCTGTTTTATACCCACACCGTCTGCTTTTGTTGTCCAATCACCTGCAATTAGCAGAGTCTCTTCCCCACACTTGGACAGTTCTGCAGGAAGATAATTCCTTCTGCATCTGTTGCTTTCCCAAACGTTTTCTTTCAACTTTGACAAAAATTGCAGAGACTGAGGACTTTCTGCTTCATCTCTTGTTCTGTAGCTGGACTAAGAGCCTGACAGGGAGAGAATTTACTGCAGAGCTTGGGATCAAAGGGAATATCTGGGTAAGGAATCAGCAGGATTTGAGACAACAATTCACATTCATTTATCGCTGCCCGTTGGGGAGAAGATCCTCAGCTCCCCAGCAGTGTGCACGGCAGGAGGCCACATTTGTTGGGGGGAACTGGGAATCCTGTTCCATGGCAGGGGGGCTGCTGTTGTTCGGCAGAAGAACCTCCCACTGTTGCTTAAACTCCAGGGAGTGTCTTTTCCAGAGCTGAAACACTCTGGAGCTGAGGGGAGGTGATAAATCAGCTGGGCACAGACATTGTCCTGAGCTCACCTGCTGGCCCAGCCCATCTCCATGGGACTCCAGCAAGCCCAGTGGCATCAGATTAATTATCTTCTAGTGGCCTGGTTTGGTGACACAGCTGTTCCCAGAGCTCTCCACACTCTGGAAGCACAGGAATTCTTGCTGGGAAGACCCTTTTCCCTTCCTCTCAGTGAGGATGAAACCAACCTGTGCAGCAAACACCAACATGGTGCAGAGACCTGCAGGGCTCCCACCTGTTTTTTTTTTCATAAGGACTTTCCTCTTTTCCAAATTAATATTCTTATCAGTCTTTCTAAATTTAGATTCTTATCATTTATTCATAACGACTTAAATCTGGTCCCAGGAGATTTTCCTGGACATTCAGTACAAGAGGAAACAAAGTGATAAATTCAAAAGAAAGTATGTTACAAATGTGGTAATGGGAGGCCAATTAGAGACATTCGTCCGACCAATTTCTATGGGAAATTGCTCTGATTATTCTATTTCCTCCATCCATTTGCTCATTCTTACACAATTTTCTTTGAGACTGGGTAGCTGAGCACAGCGTGGATCTCTCCAGCAGCATGGGAGACAATGGATTGGCAGATTGGGTTCGTGCACAACAAAAGCTCTTCCCACCCTGTAATTAGCACGTAACCAGATTTTACTCTCCTTGTTTAAAGCTGCTTTTGCAGCTTCGTTGTCCTTCATGGCATGGTGCTGAGGGAATGAGTTCCCTGGGTCTTTTGTCCTGGATCAGTTCTCCTCCCATAGGTTTAGGGGGTCTGTTAAGAGCTAAATGTGGCTGGACCCAGAAATGCAGCCCCAGGAGGAGTTGGGGGAGTCTCGTGACCATAATTGCTGTATTTGCCACGTACCCAGAGCTGCCCCTGGACACCTGGTTGGTGCAGATGCCCCTGGACACCTGATTGGTGCAGATGCCCCTGGACACCTGGTTAGTGCAGAGCTGATGCAGGGCAGCAGAAGCTGATTTTGGCAGGGCTGCATCTATGGTTTTGCAGCTTTGTGCAAATAGTTACCTCTTCCTTTCAAGGAAAGTTCATTTGGAAATCTAGATCTGGGTCCTGCTGAATTTTCACTGCTGCTTTGTCCCGGAGAGAGGTTGGTTCATGGCAGTAGCATGGCTCTTGGGTGAGGGTGAAGAAATGTAAATGTGCTCTGTGCTGAGGTGCCAGGTGAGGTAACCACCTCCCCCCAGCCCTCCTGTGAACCTCAGGGAGTGCTTTGCCCACTGGTTTTTTGCTGTTCTCATTATTGTTGGTTAGTGTCAAGGCTGCCCTCTTCCTTATAACTCGGTCTGAAGCCAGTGGATTGCAGTTACCAAGGTAACAAAACATTTTATGTAGCTGTCATACTTCATATAATTAAAAAAAAAAAGAAAATAGGAATGGGAAGTGGTTTGTAATGGGAAGGGATTTTTGCACTGGGACACGTTAGCAGGGAAGGTGATTGCAGGGTGGAAGCTGGAAGCACCCAAAAAATACCACACAGATGAGTCTTCTGGAAAGCTGCTTTAGGAGAGAAGAACTTTTATGAGGAACAAGTCAAGTTGTGGATATTTATTACAGTTCTTGAGAGCTCTCTGGAGAGCAGCGTGCATCCCAGGCGCTGCTGGAGCTGCTTTAAATAACCCACCACACAGCAGCCCTTCAACTGCTGCTTAGTGGGTCTGGACCCCCACTGCTTCCCGGAGTGGGCTGGAGCTCCAGCAGCTGGAGCACCCTGCAGCTGACCTTTCTTCCCCCGGGGGGTCTGGCGGGTGGGCAGAGCTTGGCTGGTTGGTTACAGGAATTTCCAGGGCTCGCCTGAATGCTTCTGAGAATTCAACCAAAAGATGGGGAAAATGGAGGCTGGGGAGGGAGAGCTGCAAGTGTCTTGGCTGGTATTTTGGTGTTGAATAAAAGATGCAGGAGGAGGTAGCTAATATTGAGCTAGTGCTTATCCCTCTGGCCAATGAATATGCAAAGGAAGATAATGTCTACTAGCTCCCATTTTTTTTCTCCAGGCTGCAGGTGCTTTAAGCAATATATTTTAAATAAAGAAATGCAGCCTTTATATATGGTTTTTTTTCTTCTATCATAAAGTCAGGAACTGGGGCAAGAGATGCAGGAGAGCATCTCTTCTAAGGCATCAGAAATCTGGCAGGCAGGCAGGCTGTTTACATCAGGGGTCAGGCCGTGCTTGTCCTGGCTCCGCTGGGAACTCGTGGTCACCCGGAGCAGCCGAGCTGGAGCTGCTGCAGAACCTGCCAGGAGAGCAGAGCTGCAGCTCAGGCTGCCACCCCGGGTTCCAAGATGTGGCTGGACTCTGGAACATCTGCAAGGGGAGGAGCATTAAACCTTTAATTAGGGATTTATGGACTGTGTACAGATGATTTAGTCATTGTTTGACTTGCTTTCCAGAAATAGATGTGGGTTTGGTTTTTTTCCTTTTTGTCTTGCTCTTTTTCCCTTCCTCCTGCCCCCAGTGAGCAGCAGAATGACCAGCAAGGTGTGAGGCAGCTGGTGCCAGTCCCTGCTTTAGCACCAGCAGCTCTGTTTCTATGGGGACTGGTGGCAGCTGAGACACCAGGCACTGCAGGAAGGAGGGCACGTTCTCCCTGGGAGAGTATCACATGCCACCCTTGATCCTTCCTGCTTGCCATAGGCTGAAAAAAACCAAAACTTCCTTCTTTTCTGGTTTGTGTGAACTGTAAAGATGACAAATCACCGCTATAAAAATTATTTGCAACGAGCAACAGAGAATCAAAGTCCTGGGTAGTTGTGAAAGAAGCCAGCAGATATTCAAATTCTGGGGTCAAAGAGATGCTCCTGTGGAATATTAACTCAGGGCTTTGCAGAAAGCTCTTCCCTTCTGTAACTAGCACGTGAGTGTGGTGGGACTGGGCACAGGCATTGCAGTGGCTGGGAGGAAGGAGCTGTGCTGGGGGCAGATGTGCTGGAGGGTCCCATCCCAGGTCTGGAGCAGCTCCTTGGGGCCGTGTAGATGAAAGGACCGAGGATGCTGCTGGCAGAACACCAGAGCCCGGACACACATTTGATGTCAGTGCCACCTCTGGGCTGGTTGCAAACATATCAAACACTATAATAACGTGCTGGGTAGCAGGAGCTGTGAAGTGTCCTCCACCACTCTGGCTGTCAGCAATTGGAAGCTGAGATCCAGCCCTAGTAATTAAGAATCTGACTATGTGGGAATAATGATTCCCCCTTCCATAAAGAAGAATTTTTATCTTCTCGCCTTTATTTTGTCTCTTTGATCAGCCAGACCTCTCTGCCACATCTAGAGCTCACAAATATATTCTGGGGTTTTATCACTGCTCCTTTACACATTCATAGATGCTAATACACGTCTAGGGTTCCCTTTCAAACTTTCTGATGAATTTCAGGACTTTTGCAGAGAGGGGACCCGATCCTGCAGCTGTCATTGGGATAAAATCAATTCAACCAGCCAAAAGAGTGCAGGATTCAGTCAAAATTAATTCCAAAGGGTTGAGAATGGTCGTTGCTAATTTGGAAGGTGAAGACCTTTCTGCACAGCCCTTCCCCTAGTCACTGGGTTGCACCCTATGAAAGCCAGGGGATTAATGGCCTGCTGAGGAGCAAACAGCAGCAGGCTGGGTGCCTGTGAGGTTTGGCTTTTTTTCTTTCTTATTTTTTTGTTGTTTTCCCTGATGTAGAACACAGATGTCTAATTGGAACAGGGTATTTATTAACACAAGCTGCTTGGCTATTCAGAAATCAGAGCTAATCAAAATATTGTAAATACGGTGCCTGGAGAAATGTCACCCTTCACCACGATTGCCTTGCCATATTTTTTTCAGTCTAGTTAAGAAACTGTAAACAAATCTCTGCAGCCTGTCAGGGCTGAAACAGGCTCCTGGTTGTGGCATCTGGGCACTGAACGTGCAGCAGGAGGAGCAGCGAAGGCAGAGCACCCAGTGGGTGCTGGGTGCTCTCCCTGTCCTCAGGCACCATCCTCTGGGGGCCTGGGGAGACTATTATGTCCCAAAAATCAGGAGACCAGAAAAGAGGAAGGTTTTGGTGGGTGCTGGCTGGGCTTCGTGTCAGATTTTTATGCAAAATGTTATTTCTGTTTCCCCTGAATGTTCCCAGCCCTGGTGCTGGGAGGTTGAACTCCCTCCCGAGCATCCTCGCCCAGAATGAGTGCACTCTTTGATAGAAAGTTTCTAATAAATGTCAGAAAATTATAGTAAATACTTGAATTGAACCACGTAGTTTACAACCGAGCCAAATGACTTTTCTCTTACGTTGATGGCTGCAACTTTTATTGGCAGCAGGAACAATTTCCATGTGCTCTCGGTAACATATAGTGGCTGATGCCTAAAATAAAAAGAAGCCTTCAGAGTGATAATAACTCCAGAAGATGAATAGATATAAAAGGTAGATGGAATTGAAAGGCATTTTAATTTGTCATTATTTCAGTTCCAGAGAGCAACTGAATAATTACACTGCCTGTGAAGGGAAAGTGTGCAATACTTTCTTTCATTATAGGACTAAATTGTCTCCCTTCCCTTTTAATGTAAGTGAAAGTAAAGATATCGTTGATATCTCCTGGTTTGATCATCACCTGAGAGCGGCTGCTGCAGCTTTGCTTGGCGGGGCCGGGCACACGGGTTTATTGCTTTCATGTAAAGGATCAACAGTGGTCTGATTGCTCCAAGACAGACCCAGCTCACCAGCACCTGCTGAGCGAGAACCCCCAGGAGTGCGGGGTGGGGTGAGGTGAGTGCTGCAGGCTGTGGAAGGCTCGAGTAAATTTAAATTTATTTTTTTTTTAATTTAAAAAATTAAATTAAAAAAAACCTTAAATTTAAAGGCTCAAGGTTAATTTCAATATATAGGTTAAATTAATAACCTACAGAAAGGTAATTTTTTGCCAAGCTGGAGCTTCGGCCATTGCCAGAGGCTGTGGGGGGCACGAGGTGTCTGCTGGGACTGGGATGCTCCTGGGGTTGTCCGGTGACACCAGTGGGGACAGAGGTGTGGGCACAGCTCAGGAGAGGGGCACAGGCACCAGCTGTGAGCCCAGAATGGCAGTACAGGGTGAATTCTGCTTCGGTTCTCTCTTGCAGCCTGAAGAACCAGTAGGAGCTCACCAGTCGAGACAAGGGAAACACCGAGGCCTCTTCTGCAGAGAGGAGCTGGTCAGCAGGGAGAGGATGTTTTCTTGGACAATGATCCTGTGTGGATTCGATAATTAACATGTAACTAACCTTCGCTTGGGACAAATACATGGATTTTCTTTTTTTTTTTTAATTATTTTTCTTTTTTTTTTTTAATTTTGTGGTGAGTTAAAATATTTCAATGGATTTTTTTACCCTTTCAAGATAATATTTATTCAGCACAGAGTCTAAAATATTATAACTACCCTGTAAATACAGCACTTAATCATCACTCATCTTCAGAGACAGTTGGAAACAAAATATTTTACTTTTTCATATTTATTCTTAGATTTCTCTCAAGAGTATAAAATTATTCTATTACATTATCCATGATAGCAATGTAATCAGTCTTCAATCAGAAATAAACATACTTTCTTCACCTTCTCCAGCATGGTTTGTGTCAACACATAAAGAGCAGCAAAAAAACCACCAAACAAACCACAAGAATCACAGGGATTGTATAATGGATGGATTTTTTTTCCTTTCCTCTTTGTCTTCAGAGAAAAATAAATGCATAAAATGCTTTTCCCAGCAGTAGGATCCCTACAGGCTCTTCCCCGGCTGTGCTGGTGCAAACCCAACGCCAGACGATGCCCTGGAGCGGGGTCTGCCCGGAGAGCGGCAAGGACGGGGGCACCACGGTGACACCGACGGAGCTGGTGGGGCTGCCCCGTGCCAGTGCCCCCAGCTGTGAGCCTGGCCTTCCCTGCGTGCCCGCGGGAGACGGTGAGAGGCGGCACGGAGCGGTGCTGGGGATGGTGGAGAGGTGGTGGGGATGATGGGGAGGTGACAGGGACAGTGGAATGGTGGCACACAGAGGCTGATTTCAGGGTACTGGTGCCAACTGTTCCCAGAGCTGCCCCAAATCAGCTGTAGCCATCCAAGAGGAAGGCTGTTTGTGCAGAACCCCAGCTGAGTGCCTCGCTGCAGCAGCTTGGTGCTCATCTGTAGGGAAGGTGTTTATTTCTCACTGGCTTTGGGGGGGCAGTGGAAACAGGAGTAACTATTCAGTGGAAAGAGGGAGATCATGAGGATTTTAGTCTTTCTACCCTAAGTCACTGCAAAACAAAGAGCTGCAACAGCCACCACCCAGTGCCACTTGGCACTGCAAGCAATGCAAACCAAACCTCACTGTGTCACACAGACTCTGCCAGAGCACTTTGCATGTGCAGAGTCTGTCTTGTGAATGCTGCTAAAGGTGGAGCACCAACTTTTTAAACAGTAACTGGGTTGTTTAATTGTGTAGCAGCACATTTCTGCTGGGACCGTGGCCATTTCTCTGCTTCTGCAGCTCTCAACTAACAGCAGCTTCCTTTTTGTGCACACTCAGCTGGGGGCTCTATGGTGTCTTTGGAAGGGAGCAGTGATGTGTCCAGTTCATTTAAGAGGAATCCCAGCAAGGTGCAAATCCACTTCTCCAGCATCTCAAGGAATGGCAGGAACCTGCTGCTCCTGGCTCTGCAGCAGGGAAGCTTTTAATTTAGTCCACAGCTCAGCACGGGGACCTGCAGGTTTGTGAATTCTCTGAATTCCAAGTGCATGAGTAGTAGGTGGATGATGGAGTGTCTGCACCCTAAGAAACCAAAGCAAAGTGTGTTGCTCTGCATTGTGGTGTCGAATAGAGATGTTTGGGCACGTCACTAGGACAATGTTGTTCTGTATGTTCCCAGAGTTGTTGTTATCACAGTCTGTTTATGATACAGTAGCCCGTGGATATCGAGGGCTGTAGGAGAGGATGCTGCTGGCACCACTCGGCAACCTTGAGCTGTCTCTGAGGGAAGCAACACCCAAAGGCTCCTCAGAGCAGCCTTGGGTGGCAGATGTGTCTGTGAAATCAAGGCAGCTTTGCTCTGAGCCTGCGCTGAGCCATGTTTAGGGGACGGGCAAGATTTAAAGTCATTATTCACAAGGCAGCAGATGCTAAGAAGTGATTGTCCCGATCCAGCGCCGGTACCTGTAGGGCTGTCAGTACAAGCTTTTCTACTTGTAAACGAGCCTGTGGGATGTAGCAGGAGAGGGCTCTTTGTGGAGGGGGACCTTGTGAAGCCGGAGGAAGAAAAATAGCCATAATCTGCTGCTGACAGGGCTCAGTTTTTCATACGTTTCCCTGCTGTGGGAAGAGGTTCATGTTCCGTGGCCGGCTGGAGCGCAGCGCAGGCTCGGGCAGCCTCAGGGGGTTCTGCTGCAGGGAGCAGTGCCACGGGAAGCTGCTTTGGCTTCCCTTCCCAAGGATCAGATTGTGTAACTGGCTTCTTAACGGCCGTCTCCTCTGGGACCCTGAAATCCCTCGCTACCTCGCCGCTGGGGTCACCCTTTTAATGAAAACAGACCTATTTTTGCCAGTGGGAATGATTATTTTAACTGCAAAGGCAACTAAAGCCCGAACTGAAAGGAGTTATTTTTAAAAGACTCTTCCAAATCTTCAGGAGAGAAGAGAAATAATTGTTATAAATAAGGAGGAAGATGAATAGTCAATGTTGTTTCACAGAAGCCCATGTTGTGTTGCCTGCCAACAGTGAAGGCTAAATAGACCCCTTCTAGTTTAAGAAGGAATAAGACTCATGATTTGGGTTCAGTGGGTTGGGGTTTTTTTTTTGCCATAACAAAATCTGTTGGCAAATGTGCTTCAGAGGCAACGCTCAGTGCTTTGTCTTCATTTGGCATTTAATCAAAGGGACACACTACATCTGCATAATAGCCAGGCTAATTGACTTGACAGAACAGAGTGATCCTGTTGGTCATCTCCATGACTGGGGAGATGTGTGTGAACATCCCCACGAGTGACCACAGATGATGTGAGGCAAAGCCCCTGCTCATGTGCTTGAGCTGTGCCAGGGCAGGAGACGAGACACAAACCTCCCATTGAATTTTAGAGTTTGCCAGACTGTCTTTATCTGCTCTGGAAATCTTTGCTGTTGTGTTTTGCCTTCGGTCCTGCGAAGGGAAGGGTCGGACGCGCCGTAGAATCTAATTGTTTACTCTCTGGGGACAGTCAACGATACTGGAGAACCTCTACATGATTAATTTGTGCTCTTGCATCAATGCCTTTCATGTGTGGAGGAGAATGGGTTGTTCACAGATGAGTAAGCATCTCCTTAGCTTTCATAGCTGTGGGGCTGTTTCATTTATTGTGTTTTGGGTAATAACAGAAGATGCCGGTGTCTCTGAAACGAAACCTCCTCTTTACAGAGAACCATTTACAGAAATAGGGCACATCATTCATGTGTGTGCAGCCTGACTTTTCCGAGCTCCTTCCCCCCAAATTCCTCCTTCCTGCAGCCTCTGCTCCTTCCAGGATGCTGCAGAAGTGGTTTTGTAAGGGCAGAAGAAAAAAATTAGAAATCTTCCAACTTGTGTGCTCATGTAATCACTACAAGCTAATTGCAGCAAATTAGTTACAGCACAAACACAATTTCTTTCCCTAGGCAGGTGTGTAGACAGCTCTGATGCTGCTGTAGTGAGCTGAGTGGAAATGGGGCTCTGATGCCTCTCCAAGCCTGTTTGTCCTCTCCCCTGGCTGTTTGGCTTGTCCTGGAGTTGGTGACTTGCATGGTCTAAGAGAATGACCAAAGGTGGAGGACCTGTCTCTTATGGAGAAAACCAGATTTTTGTGCCCCTCTGACAGCTGTTCCATAGACTGTTTGGCCTGTAACGCTGCAGGGATGGTGCAGAGAGGTTTGTGTGTGAAAGCAGGAGGGTTGGGGCTGCTGCTGAGATTGCCACATACCACACCACCCCAACCCTGCTGAGCAAGAGACATGTTCAGAAAGACTGAGATGCCCAGTCACATCTCCCTTCTCTGTCCTGTTTCAAACTGGAGGAACTAGAGCAGCACGATATTTGCATTTGTTGCCAGCATTGTCCTGGTCCAGTCAATCAGGCTTTGGTCCCTAAATCCTACTAATCTCTTGCTTTTCCTAAGTTCATTAGGCCTTCAAAGCAAGACATAAAAAGACAAATCTCCTCGTGCTAAGGCAGTGATCCCTGCTGAAATGCCTCCAGACTGTGCACTCACCTCTGATCTCCAGGCTCCTGTACCCACCC